>JACCHV010000175.1:0-13018 GCA_018907245.1 Eupristina koningsbergeri
CGGAATGAACTCCATCTTTGATATCATGCGCAGCCTTTTCAGTAGCTCGTCTTGCTTTCTCTTCTTCTTCTATTGCTTCTTTTTTAGTTTCATCGGCAAATTCCTTGACATCGTCCGCGACGTCTTCGGCTGCATGTTTTGCACCTTTGAAGATTCCAGAGAAAAATCCTCCAGCTTTGTCTTTACCTTTCTTCAAGGCAGCTTCGGTTGAGTCCGCCGCATCTTTTGCTGCTTTTTCTGTTTTTTCAGCCGCGTCTTTGGTTGTATCCACGACCTTGTCTTTGGCATATATGGTTTTGTCTTTAACGTCAACAGCAATATCGTGGACTTTGTCGACGGCCTTTTTTCCGGTGTCAACAACATTGTCTTTCAGATCAACGACGCCTTTTTCCAGCTTTTGCTCGGTAGTCGCTGCTTTGTGAGCAACATCCTTAACACCTTTGTCGACCTTGTGAGCAGCATCCTTAACACCTTTGTCCACTTTTTCAGCTGCGGAATGAACTCCATCTTTGATATCATGCGCAGCCTTTTCAGCAGCTCGTCTTGCTTTCTCTTCTTCTTCTATTGCTTCTTTTTTAGTTTCATCGGCAAATTCCTTGACATCGTCCGCAACGTCTTCGGCTGCATGTTTTGCACCTTTGAAGATTCCAGAGAAAAATCCTCCAGCTTTGTCTTTACCTTTCTTCAAGGCAGCTTCGGTTGAGTCCGCCGCATCTTTTGCTGCTTTTTCTGTTTTTTCAGCCGCGTCTTTGGTTGTATCGACGACCTTGTCTTTGGCATATATGGTTTTTTCTTTAACGTCAACAGCAATATCGTGGACTTTGTCGACGGCCTTTTTTCCGGTGTCAACAACATTGTCTTTCAGATCAACGACGCCTTTTTCCAGCTTTTGCTCGGTAGTCGCTACTTCGTGAGCAACATCCTTAATATTTTTGTCGACCTTGTGAGCAACATCCTTAACACCTTTGTCGACCTTGTGAGCTGCATCCTTAACACCTTTGTCCACTTTTTCAGCTGCGTAATGAACTCCATCTTTGATATCATGCGCAGCCTTTTCAGCAGCTCGTCTTGCTTTCTCTTCTTCTTCTATTGCTTCTTTTTTAGTTTCATCGGCAAATTCCTTGACATCGTCCGCAACGTCTTCGGCTGCATGTTTTGCACCTTTGAAGATTCCAGAGAAAAATCCTCCAGCTTTGTCTTTACCTTTCTTCAAGGCAGCTTCGGTTGAGTCTGCCGCATCTTTTGCTGCTTTTTCTGTTTTTTCAGCCGCGTCTTTGGTTGTATCGACGACCTTGTCTTTGGCATATATGGTTTTGTCTTTAACGTCAACAGCAATGCCGTGGACTTTGTCGACGGCCGTTTTTCCGGTGTCAACAACATTGTCTTTCAGATCAACGACGCCTTTTTCCAGCTTTTGCTCGGTAGTCGCTACTTTGTGAGCAACATCCTTAACACCTTTATCGACCTTGTGAGCTGCATCCTTAACACCTTTGTCCACTTTTTCAGCTGCGGAATGAACTCCATCTTTGATATCATGCGCAGCCTTTTCAGCAGCTCGTCTTGCTTTCTCTTCTTCTTCTATTGCTTCTTTTTTAGTTTCATCGGCAAATTCCTTGACATCGTCCGCAACGTCTTCGGCTGCATGTTTTGCACCTTTGAAGATTCCAGAGAAAAATCCTCCAGCTTTGTCTTTACCTTTCTTCAAGGCAGCTTCGGTTGAGTCCGCCGCATCTTTTGCTGCTTTTTCTGTTTTTTCAGCCGCGTCTTTGGTTGTATCGACGACCTTGTCTTTGGCATATATGGTTTTGTCTTTAACGTCAACAGCAATATCGTGGACTTTGTCGACGGCCTTTTTTCCGGTGTCAACAACATTGTCTTTCAGATCAACGACGCCTTTTTCCAGCTTTTGCTCGGTAGTCGCTGCTTTGTGAGCAACATCCTTAACACCTTTGTCGACCTTGTGAGCAGCATCCTTAACACCTTTGTCCACTTTTTCAGCTGCGGAATGAACTCCATCTTTGATATCATGCGCAGCCTTTTCAGCAGCTCGTCTTGCTTTCTCTTCTTCTTCTATTGCTTCTTTTTTAGTTTCATCGGCAAATTCCTTGACATCGTCCGCAACGTCTTCGGCTGCATGTTTTGCACCTTTGAAGATTCCAGAGAAAAATCCTCCAGCTTTATCTTTACCTTTCTTCAAGGCAGCTTCGGTTGAGTCCGCCGCATCTTTTGCTGCTTTTTCTGTTTTTTCAGCCGCGTCTTTGGTTGTATCGACGACCTTGTCTTTGCCATATATGGTTGTTTCTTTAACGTCAACAGCAATATCGTGGACTTTGTCGACGGCCTTTTTTCCGGTGTCAAAAACATTGTCTTTCAGATCAACGACGCCTTTTTCCAGCTTTTGCTCGGTAGTCGCTACTTTGTGAGCAGCATCCTTAACACCTTTCTCCACTTTTTCAGCTGCGGAATGAACTCCATCTTTGATATCATGCGCTGCCTTTTCAGCAGCTCTTCTTGCTTTCTCTTCTTCTTCTATTGCTTCTTTTTTAGTTTCATCGGCAAATTCCTTGACATCGTCCGCAACGTCTTCGACTGCATGTTTTGCACCTTTGAAGATTCCAGAGAAAAATCCTCCAGCTTTGTCTTTACCTTTCTTCAAGGCAGCTTCGGTTGAGTCCGCCGCATCTTTTGCTGCTTTTTCTGTTTTTTCAGCCGCGTCTTTGGTTGTATCCACGACCTTGTCTTTGGCATATATGGTTTTGTCTTTAACGTCAACAGCAATATCGTGGACTTTGTCGACGGCCTTTTTTCCGGTGTCAACAACATTCTCTTTCAGATCAACAACGCCCTTTTCCAGCTTTTGCTCGGTAGTCGCTACTTTGTGAGCAACATCCTTAACACCTTTGTCGACCTTGTGAGCAGCATCCTTAACACCTTTGTCCACTTTTTCAGCTGCGGAATGAACTCCATCTTTGATATCATGCGCAGCCTTTTCAGCAGCTCGTCTTGCTTTCTCTTCTTCTTCTATTGCTTCTTTTTTAGTTTCATCGGCAAATTCCTTGACATCGTCCGCGACGTCTTCGGCTGCATGTTTTGCACCTTTGAAGATTCCAGAGAAAAATCCTCCAGCTTTGTCTTTACCTTTCTTCAAGGCAGCTTCGGTTGAGTCCGCCGCATCTTTTGCTGCTTTTTCTGTTTTTTCAGCCGCGTCTTTGGTTGTATCGAAGACCTTGTCTTTGGCATATATGGTTTTGTCTTTAACGTCAACAGCAATATCGTGGACTTTGTCGACGGCCTTTTTTCCGGTGTCAACAACATTGTCTTTCAGATCAACGACGCCTTTTTCCAGCTTTTGCTCGGTAGTCGCTACTTTGTGAGCAACATCCTTAACACCTTTATCGACCTTGTGAGCTGCATCCTTAACACCTTTGTCCACTTTTTCAGCTGCGGAATGAACTCCATCTTTGATATCATGCGCAGCCTTTTCAGCAGCTCGTCTTGCTTTCTCTTCTTCTTCTATTGCTTCTTTTTTAGTTTCATCGGCAAATTCCTTGACATCGTCCGCAACGTCTTCGGCTGCATGTTTTGCACCTTTGAAGATTCCAGAGAAAAATCCTCCAGCTTTGTCTTTACCTTTCTTCAAGGCAGCTTCGGTTGAGTCCGCCGCATCTTTTGCTGCTTTTTCTGTTTTTTCAGCCGCGTCTTTGGTTGTATCCACGACCTTGTCTTTGGCATATATGGTTTTGTCTTTAACGTCAACAGCAATATCGTGGACTTTGTCGACGGCCTTTTTTCCGGTGTCAACAACATTCTCTTTCAGATCAACAACGCCCTTTTCCAGCTTTTGCTCGGTAGTCGCTACTTTGTGAGCAACATCCTTAACACCTTTGTCGACCTTGTGAGCAGCATCCTTAACACCTTTGTCCACTTTTTCAGCTGCGGAATGAACTCCATCTTTGATATCATGCGCAGCCTTTTCAGCAGCTCGTCTTGCTTTCTCTTCTTCTTCTATTGCTTCTTTTTTAGTTTCATCGGCAAATTCCTTGACATCGTCCGCAACGTCTTCGGCTGCATGTTTTGCACCTTTGAAGATTCCAGAGAAAAATCCTCCAGCTTTATCTTTACCTTTCTTCAAGGCAGCTTCGGTTGAGTCCGCCGCATCTTTTGCTGCTTTTTCTGTTTTTTCAGCCGCGTCTTTGGTTGTATCGACGACCTTGTCTTTGCCATATATGGTTGTTTCTTTAACGTCAACAGCAATATCGTGGACTTTGTCGACGGCCTTTTTTCCGGTGTCAAAAACATTGTCTTTCAGATCAACGACGCCTTTTTCCAGCTTTTGCTCGGTAGTCGCTACTTTGTGAGCAGCATCCTTAACACCTTTCTCCACTTTTTCAGCTGCGGAATGAACTCCATCTTTGATATCATGCGCTGCCTTTTCAGCAGCTCTTCTTGCTTTCTCTTCTTCTTCTATTGCTTCTTTTTTAGTTTCATCGGCAAATTCCTTGACATCGTCCGCAACGTCTTCGACTGCATGTTTTGCACCTTTGAAGATTCCAGAGAAAAATCCTCCAGCTTTGTCTTTACCTTTCTTCAAGGCAGCTTCGGTTGAGTCCGCCGCATCTTTTGCTGCTTTTTCTGTTTTTTCAGCCGCGTCTTTGGTTGTATCCACGACCTTGTCTTTGGCATATATGGTTTTGTCTTTAACGTCAACAGCAATATCGTGGACTTTGTCGACGGCCTTTTTTCCGGTGTCAACAACATTCTCTTTCAGATCAACAACGCCCTTTTCCAGCTTTTGCTCGGTAGTCGCTACTTTGTGAGCAACATCCTTAACACCTTTGTCGACCTTGTGAGCAGCATCCTTAACACCTTTGTCCACTTTTTCAGCTGCGGAATGAACTCCATCTTTGATATCATGCGCAGCCTTTTCAGCAGCTCGTCTTGCTTTCTCTTCTTCTTCTATTGCTTCTTTTTTAGTTTCATCGGCAAATTCCTTGACATCGTCCGCGACGTCTTCGGCTGCATGTTTTGCACCTTTGAAGATTCCAGAGAAAAATCCTCCAGCTTTGTCTTTACCTTTCTTCAAGGCAGCTTCGGTTGAGTCCGCCGCATCTTTTGCTGCTTTTTCTGTTTTTTCAGCCGCGTCTTTGGTTGTATCGAAGACCTTGTCTTTGGCATATATGGTTTTGTCTTTAACGTCAACAGCAATATCGTGGACTTTGTCGACGGCCTTTTTTCCGGTCTCAACAACATTGTCTTTCAGATCAACGACGCCTTTTTCCAGCTTTTGCTCGGTAGTCGCTACTTTGTGAGCAACATCCTTAACACCTTTGTCGACCTTGTGAGCAGCATCCTTAACACCTTTGTCCACTTTTTCAGCTGCGGAATGAACTCCATCTTTGATATCATGCGCAGCCTTTTCAGTAGCTCGTCTTGCTTTCTCTTCTTCTTCTATTGCTTCTTTTTTAGTTTCATCGGCAAATTCCTTGACATCGTCCGCGACGTCTTCGGCTGCATGTTTTGCACCTTTGAAGATTCCAGAGAAAAATCCTCCAGCTTTGTCTTTACCTTTCTTCAAGGCAGCTTCGGTTGAGTCCGCCGCATCTTTTGCTGCTTTTTCTGTTTTTTCAGCCGCGTCTTTGGTTGTATCGACGACCTTGTCTTTGGCATATATGGTTTTTTCTTTAACGTCAACAGCAATATCGTGGACTTTGTCGACGGCCTTTTTTCCGGTGTCAACAACATTGTCTTTCAGATCAACGACGCCTTTTTCCAGCTTTTGCTCGGTAGTCGCTACTTCGTGAGCAACATCCTTAATATTTTTGTCGACCTTGTGAGCAACATCCTTAACACCTTTGTCGACCTTGTGAGCTGCATCCTTAACACCTTTGTCCACTTTTTCAGCTGCGGAATGAACTCCATCTTTGATATCATGCGCAGCCTTTTCAGCAGCTCGTCTTGCTTGCTCTTCTTCTTCTATTGCTTCTTTTTTAGTTTCATCGGCAAATTCCTTGACATCGTCCGCAACGTCTTCGGCTGCATGTTTTGCACCTTTGAAGATTCCAGAGAAAAATCCTCCAGCTTTGTCTTTACCTTTCTTCAAGGCAGCTTCGGTTGAGTCCGCCGCATCTTTTGCTGCTTTTTCTGTTTTTTCAGCCGCGTCTTTGGTTGTATCGACGACCTTGTCTTTGGCATATATGGTTTTTTCTTTAACGTCAACAGCAATATCGTGGACTTTGTCGACGGCCTTTTTTCCGGTGTCAACAACATTGTCTTTCAGATCAACGACGCCTTTTTCCAGCTTTTGCTCGGTAGTCGCTACTTCGTGAGCAACATCCTTAATATTTTTGTCGACCTTGTGAGCAACATCCTTAACACCTTTGTCGACCTTGTGAGCTGCATCCTTAACACCTTTGTCCACTTTTTCAGCTGCGTAATGAACTCCATCTTTGATATCATGCGCAGCCTTTTCAGCAGCTCGTCTTGCTTTCTCTTCTTCTTCTATTGCTTCTTTTTTAGTTTCATCGGCAAATTCCTTGACATCGTCCGCAACGTCTTCGGCTGCATGTTTTGCACCTTTGAAGATTCCAGAGAAAAATCCTCCAGCTTTGTCTTTACCTTTCTTCAAGGCAGCTTCGGTTGAGTCTGCCGCATCTTTTGCTGCTTTTTCTGTTTTTTCAGCCGCGTCTTTGGTTGTATCGACGACCTTGTCTTTGGCATATATGGTTTTGTCTTTAACGTCAACAGCAATGCCGTGGACTTTGTCGACGGCCGTTTTTCCGGTGTCAACAACATTGTCTTTCAGATCAACGACGCCTTTTTCCAGCTTTTGCTCGGTAGTCGCTACTTTGTGAGCAACATCCTTAACACCTTTATCGACCTTGTGAGCTGCATCCTTAACACCTTTGTCCACTTTTTCAGCTGCGGAATGAACTCCATCTTTGATATCATGCGCAGCCTTTTCAGCAGCTCGTCTTGCTTTCTCTTCTTCTTCTATTGCTTCTTTTTTAGTTTCATCGGCAAATTCCTTGACATCGTCCGCAACGTCTTCGGCTGCATGTTTTGCACCTTTGAAGATTCCAGAGAAAAATCCTCCAGCTTTGTCTTTACCTTTCTTCAAGGCAGCTTCGGTTGAGTCCGCCGCATCTTTTGCTGCTTTTTCTGTTTTTTCAGCCGCGTCTTTGGTTGTATCGACGACCTTGTCTTTGGCATATATGGTTTTTTCTTTAACGTCAACAGCAATATCGTGGACTTTGTCGACGGCCTTTTTTCCGGTGTCAACAACATTGTCTTTCAGATCAACGACGCCTTTTTCCAGCTTTTGCTCGGTAGTCGCTGCTTTGTGAGCAACATTCTTAACACCTTTGTCGACCTTGTGAGCAGCATCCTTAACACCTTTGTCCACTTTTTCAGCTGCGGAATGAACTCCATCTTTGATATCATGCGCAGCCTTTTCAGCAGCTCGTCTTGCTTTCTCTTCTTCTTCTATTGCTTCTTTTTTAGTTTCATCGGCAAATTCCTTGACATCGTCCGCAACGTCTTCGGCTGCATGTTTTGCACCTTTGAAGATTCCAGAGAAAAATCCTCCAGCTTTATCTTTACCTTTCTTCAAGGCAGCTTCGGTTGAGTCCGCCGCATCTTTTGCTGCTTTTTCTGTTTTTTCAGCCGCGTCTTTGGTTGTATCGACGACCTTGTCTTTGCCATATATGGTTGTTTCTTTAACGTCAACAGCAATATCGTGGACTTTGTCGACGGCCTTTTTTCCGGTGTCAAAAACATTGTCTTTCAGATCAACGACGCCTTTTTCCAGCTTTTGCTCGGTAGTCGCTACTTTGTGAGCAGCATCCTTAACACCTTTCTCCCTTAACACCTTTTTCCACTTTTTCAGCTGCGGAATGAACTCCATCTTTGATATCATGCGCAGCCTTTTCAGCAGCTCGTCTTGCTTTCTCTTCTTCTTCTATTGCTTCTTTTTTAGTTTCATCGGCAAATTCCTTGACATCGTCCGCGACGTCTTCGGCTGCATGTTTTGCACCTTTGAAGATTCCAGAGAAAAATCCTCCAGCTTTGTCTTTACCTTTCTTCAAGGCTGCTTCGGTTGAGTCCGCCGCATCTTTTGCTGCTTTTTCTGTTTTTTCAGCCCCGTCTTTGGTTGTATCCACGACCTTGTCTTTGGCATATATGGTTTTGTCTTTAACGTCAACAGCAATATCGTGGACTTTGTCGACGGCCTTTTTTCCGGTGTCAACAACATTCTCTTTCAGATCAACAACGCCCTTTTCCAGCTTTTGCTCGGTAGTCGCTACTTTGTGAGCAACATCCTTAACACCTTTGTCGACCTTGTGAGCAGCATCCTTAACACCTTTGTCCACTTTTTCAGCTGCGGAATGAACTCCATCTTTGATATCATGCGCAGCCTTTTCAGCAGCTCGTCTTGCTTTCTCTTCTTCTTCTATTGCTTCTTTTTTAGTTTCATCGGCAAATTCCTTGACATCGTCCGCAACGTCTTCGGCTGCATGTTTTGCACCTTTGAAGATTCCAGAGAAAAATCCTCCAGCTTTATCTTTACCTTTCTTCAAGGCAGCTTCGGTTGAGTCCGCCGCATCTTTTGCTGCTTTTTCTGTTTTTTCAGCCGCGTCTTTGGTTGTATCGACGACCTTGTCTTTGCCATATATGGTTGTTTCTTTAACGTCAACAGCAATATCGTGGACTTTGTCGACGGCCTTTTTTCCGGTGTCAAAAACATTGTCTTTCAGATCAACGACGCCTTTTTCCAGCTTTTGCTCGGTAGTCGCTACTTTGTGAGCAGCATCCTTAACACCTTTCTCCACTTTTTCAGCTGCGGAATGAACTCCATCTTTGATATCATGCGCTGCCTTTTCAGCAGCTCTTCTTGCTTTCTCTTCTTCTTCTATTGCTTCTTTTTTAGTTTCATCGGCAAATTCCTTGACATCGTCCGCAACGTCTTCGACTGCATGTTTTGCACCTTTGAAGATTCCAGAGAAAAATCCTCCAGCTTTGTCTTTACCTTTCTTCAAGGCAGCTTCGGTTGAGTCCGCCGCATCTTTTGCTGCTTTTTCTGTTTTTTCAGCCGCGTCTTTGGTTGTATCCACGACCTTGTCTTTGGCATATATGGTTTTGTCTTTAACGTCAACAGCAATATCGTGGACTTTGTCGACGGCCTTTTTTCCGGTGTCAACAACATTCTCTTTCAGATCAACAACGCCCTTTTCCAGCTTTTGCTCGGTAGTCGCTACTTTGTGAGCAACATCCTTAACACCTTTGTCGACCTTGTGAGCAGCATCCTTAACACCTTTGTCCACTTTTTCAGCTGCGGAATGAACTCCATCTTTGATATCATGCGCAGCCTTTTCAGCAGCTCGTCTTGCTTTCTCTTCTTCTTCTATTGCTTCTTTTTTAGTTTCATCGGCAAATTCCTTGACATCGTCCGCGACGTCTTCGGCTGCATGTTTTGCACCTTTGAAGATTCCAGAGAAAAATCCTCCAGCTTTGTCTTTACCTTTCTTCAAGGCAGCTTCGGTTGAGTCCGCCGCATCTTTTGCTGCTTTTTCTGTTTTTTCAGCCGCGTCTTTGGTTGTATCGACGACCTTGTCTTTGGCATATATGGTTTTTTCTTTAACGTCAACAGCAATATCGTGGACTTTGTCGACGGCCTTTTTTCCGGTGTCAACAACATTGTCTTTCAGATCAACGACGCCTTTTTCCAGCTTTTGCTCGGTAGTCGCTACTTCGTGAGCAACATCCTTAATATTTTTGTCGACCTTGTGAGCAACATCCTTAACACCTTTGTCGACCTTGTGAGCTGCATCCTTAACACCTTTGTCCACTTTTTCAGCTGCGGAATGAACTCCATCTTTGATATCATGCGCAGCCTTTTCAGCAGCTCGTCTTGCTTGCTCTTCTTCTTCTATTGCTTCTTTTTTAGTTTCATCGGCAAATTCCTTGACATCGTCCGCAACGTCTTCGGCTGCATGTTTTGCACCTTTGAAGATTCCAGAGAAAAATCCTCCAGCTTTGTCTTTACCTTTCTTCAAGGCAGCTTCGGTTGAGTCCGCCGCATCTTTTGCTGCTTTTTCTGTTTTTTCAGCCGCGTCTTTGGTTGTATCGACGACCTTGTCTTTGGCATATATGGTTTTTTCTTTAACGTCAACAGCAATATCGTGGACTTTGTCGACGGCCTTTTTTCCGGTGTCAACAACATTGTCTTTCAGATCAACGACGCCTTTTTCCAGCTTTTGCTCGGTAGTCGCTGCTTTGTGAGCAACATTCTTAACACCTTTGTCGACCTTGTGAGCAGCATCCTTAACACCTTTGTCCACTTTTTCAGCTGCGGAATGAACTCCATCTTTGATATCATGCGCAGCCTTTTCAGCAGCTCGTCTTGCTTTCTCTTCTTCTTCTATTGCTTCTTTTTTAGTTTCATCGGCAAATTCCTTGACATCGTCCGCAACGTCTTCGGCTGCATGTTTTGCACCTTTGAAGATTCCAGAGAAAAATCCTCCAGCTTTATCTTTACCTTTCTTCAAGGCAGCTTCGGTTGAGTCCGCCGCATCTTTTGCTGCTTTTTCTGTTTTTTCAGCCGCGTCTTTGGTTGTATCGACGACCTTGTCTTTGCCATATATGGTTGTTTCTTTAACGTCAACAGCAATATCGTGGACTTTGTCGACGGCCTTTTTTCCGGTGTCAAAAACATTGTCTTTCAGATCAACGACGCCTTTTTCCAGCTTTTGCTCGGTAGTCGCTACTTTGTGAGCAGCATCCTTAACACCTTTCTCCACTTTTTCAGCTGCGGAATGAACTCCATCTTTGATATCATGCGCTGCCTTTTCAGCAGCTCTTCTTGCTTTCTCTTCTTCTTCTATTGCTTCTTTTTTAGTTTCATCGGCAAATTCCTTGACATCGTCCGCAACGTCTTCGACTGCATGTTTTGCACCTTTGAAGATTCCAGAGAAAAATCCTCCAGCTTTGTCTTTACCTTTCTTCAAGGCAGCTTCGGTTGAGTCCGCCGCATCTTTTGCTGCTTTTTCTGTTTTTTCAGCCGCGTCTTTGGTTGTATCCACGACCTTGTCTTTGGCATATATGGTTTTGTCTTTAACGTCAACAGCAATATCGTGGACTTTGTCGACGGCCTTTTTTCCGGTGTCAACAACATTCTCTTTCAGATCAACAACGCCCTTTTCCAGCTTTTGCTCGGTAGTCGCTACTTTGTGAGCAACATCCTTAACACCTTTGTCGACCTTGTGAGCAGCATCCTTAACACCTTTGTCCACTTTTTCAGCTGCGGAATGAACTCCATCTTTGATATCATGCGCAGCCTTTTCAGCAGCTCGTCTTGCTTTCTCTTCTTCTTCTATTGCTTCTTTTTTAGTTTCATCGGCAAATTCCTTGACATCGTCCGCGACGTCTTCGGCTGCATGTTTTGCACCTTTGAAGATTCCAGAGAAAAATCCTCCAGCTTTGTCTTTACCTTTCTTCAAGGCAGCTTCGGTTGAGTCCGCCGCATCTTTTGCTGCTTTTTCTGTTTTTTCAGCCGCGTCTTTGGTTGTATCGACGACCTTGTCTTTGGCATATATGGTTTTTTCTTTAACGTCAACAGCAATATCGTGGACTTTGTCGACGGCCTTTTTTCCGGTGTCAACAACATTGTCTTTCAGATCAACGACGCCTTTTTCCAGCTTTTGCTCGGTAGTCGCTACTTCGTGAGCAACATCCTTAATATTTTTGTCGACCTTGTGAGCAACATCCTTAACACCTTTGTCGACCTTGTGAGCTGCATCCTTAACACCTTTGTCCACTTTTTCAGCTGCGGAATGAACTCCATCTTTGATATCATGCGCAGCCTTTTCAGCAGCTCGTCTTGCTTGCTCTTCTTCTTCTATTGCTTCTTTTTTAGTTTCATCGGCAAATTCCTTGACATCGTCCGCAACGTCTTCGGCTGCATGTTTTGCACCTTTGAAGATTCCAGAGAAAAATCCTCCAGCTTTGTCTTTACCTTTCTTCAAGGCAGCTTCGGTTGAGTCCGCCGCATCTTTTGCTGCTTTTTCTGTTTTTTCAGCCGCGTCTTTGGTTGTATCGACGACCTTGTCTTTGGCATATATGGTTTTTTCTTTAACGTCAACAGCAATATCGTGGACTTTGTCGACGGCCTTTTTTCCGGTGTCAACAACATTGTCTTTCAGATCAACGACGCCTTTTTCCAGCTTTTGCTCGGTAGTCGCTACTTCGTGAGCAACATCCTTAATATTTTTGTCGACCTTGTGAGCAACATCCTTAACACCTTTGTCGACCTTGTGAGCTGCATCCTTAACACCTTTGTCCACTTTTTCAGCTGCGTAATGAACTCCATCTTTGATATCATGCGCAGCCTTTTCAGCAGCTCGTCTTGCTTTCTCTTCTTCTTCTATTGCTTCTTTTTTAGTTTCATCGGCAAATTCCTTGACATCGTCCGCAACGTCTTCGGCTGCATGTTTTGCACCTTTGAAGATTCCAGAGAAAAATCCTCCAGCTTTGTCTTTACCTTTCTTCAAGGCAGCTTCGGTTGAGTCTGCCGCATCTTTTGCTGCTTTTTCTGTTTTTTCAGCCGCGTCTTTGGTTGTATCGACGACCTTGTCTTTGGCATATATGGTTTTGTCTTTAACGTCAACAGCAATGCCGTGGACTTTGTCGACGGCCGTTTTTCCGGTGTCAACAACATTGTCTTTCAGATCAACGACGCCTTTTTCCAGCTTTTGCTCGGTAGTCGCTACTTTGTGAGCAACATCCTTAACACCTTTATCGACCTTGTGAGCTGCATCCTTAACACCTTTGTCCACTTTTTCAGCTGCGGAATGAACTCCATCTTTGATATCATGCGCAGCCTTTTCAGCAGCTCGTCTTGCTTTCTCTTCTTCTTCTATTGCTTCTTTTTTAGTTTCATCGGCAAATTCCTTGACATCGTCCGCAACGTCTTCGGCTGCATGTTTTGCACCTTTGAAGATTCCAGAGAAAAATCCTCCAGCTT
>JACCHV010000177.1:0-221380 GCA_018907245.1 Eupristina koningsbergeri
TAATTTAACTTAACATTTTATTATTTTTACAATCAAAATAATTTTGCATGCATTTAAGTATAGTAGTCATTAATAATAAACTATATTTTCAATAAATTTTAGTAAAAACAATTTTTAATTTATGTGTATATATATATATATACAGTTTTATAATAAATAAAAGTATTTAATACTGTACCTATATTTATTGTCAGTGTGAATCTTCTGCTGTACTACTTTCCTGAAAATTCAGCCAAGATTGTTCAACAACAGTAGCCACCCTTTTTTCATACTCACGTTTATTTTCTTGATATAATTGTGCTGCTAATGAATTTGCTGGAGAATTAGGGTTTGGCTCATCTAAAAGTGACTGAAATATATAAAAAGGAAAAAAAAAAGAAATAAATACAATTACACAAAAATATTTAAACCGATAGATTTTTAAAGGAAAAAAAAAACAAACATCAAATAAAAATTGAAATTATGCATTTTATTATAATTTGTGTGTATATACTTTTTATACGTATAAGTAAATAGTTTTTTCTGTATTATGTAAATATTATAATTATAATTATAATAATAATAATAATAATAATAATGATAATGATGATGATAATAATAATAATAATAATAAAATGACAATAATTTGAACCAATAGTATAATTTCTAAATTTCTGTTTACAATAAGACAAAAGGGAAGGGTTCGCTTTAGAACTCTTGGAGTGCAAAAGCAGAAAAGCTACTTAGTATTAACTTTTCAGTTTATTTAATTTATAATTCCTAATACTTCAATTATTATAAGTATATGTACTAGATTAGTTTTTTATTTTGTTGTAAAGCTCCTCTTTAATCGCTTTGTTTTCTCTCTTTTTGTAGACTGTTTTCACAGAATTCAAATAAATAAATACACAATTTTATATTAATTTATTATACAACAATGTAAAAATTGGGTCTAATATAGTTGCATAAGTGTTTATTTTAGGGTAGTCCTTTTTTAACATAACATTTTTAAGTAACTATACTCTAACATTAATATACAAAATAAACATGTGCATTACATATTTGAAAAATTGTATAGTACGAATTTTTAATATCAATGTTTTTACTATACATGAATTGGATGAAATTTATAAC
The DNA here is from genome assembly GCA_018907245.1 of Eupristina koningsbergeri. Taxonomy (NCBI): domain Eukaryota; kingdom Metazoa; phylum Arthropoda; class Insecta; order Hymenoptera; family Agaonidae; genus Eupristina; species Eupristina koningsbergeri. The sequence continues at coordinate 1,114 of JACCHV010000177.1, forward strand.
TTAAAATATTGAATTTTGATAAGCGACTGTTTTTTCACTGCTTTGGTTATTTAAATCAATTTTAAATCTAAAAATTTAATAAATTTTAAATATAGGATCATAAAAATAATCAGTTTATTAATATTTTTATTTTATTTATTTATTTTTTTATATTACTTTTTTTCAATTATAAATTATTTAGACATTTAATAAATAAATTTTGATATTAATAAACAATTTAATAAATAGAAAGTGATAAGGGGGGTTTTTTTTTTCTTCCTCCATTAATTTTATATGCATAGTTTTTTTTACAATTAATTAGAAAACAAGTAGTTACATGAAAATGAAAACCTTAAATATCCATGAACAGAACTACCCTAGGAGTGTAGTGTTTGTGTTTTTGTTTGTGTTTTTGTTTGTGTAGGTGTGTAAGAGAGAGTACATGTTTGTGATCGAATCAGAGACTATAGGGAGTTGACATGCTTATAAAACTAAAGCACAAAGGCATTAGCTCCAATTCGCAAGTTGGCACGTTAGCTCTCTTCTCATCTTCGATATGCCTCGTAGCGACTGTTGCTGTACGTGGTACCTGTGGTCGACTGCCGTTAAGGATACGGTATACTGACAAAACTAAAAACGAAATTCTGTGTTTATATAATTCTCATAACTATTTACAAAGCATTAACTTTTTAGTCATTTCAACTGACATTTTAAATAAAAGTCTTGAGCATTAAAAATACTGCAAACTCTGTATTGTACCCAGAAATAATAATGATACACTCGGTAAGATAATAATGAGTCTTACTAAAAAAAATTGGCATTTCAGATTGCTGATGAGTAAGTTTTTTATAAAGACAGGATGATAATTTTGATAAGACGCATAAATTTATTTGGACAATACTTTGGGGATCCTTGACACTTTAATAGAAATAACAAAGCCATTTACAATTACAATCGGTTCCATCCATCGCATCTTACATCTATTTATAAATTATTAAATGATCTATGTAAACAATGTAAACAAATTTACGAACATCTTTATTTAAACATCTACGTACATTTTATACAAGTTAAAATTGCAGCATTATATTAACGTCATCCTTTTAGTTATTATTCTAATTTTCTGTTTAATGTCAGCATATCGTACCCTTAAGTTGCTGCTGCGACAACGGCGAGCTCGTGCCTCCAACTAATCCACGAAACTCTGCTCCACACAAGCCTTCACTCGCTTCTCGTACTCGCGTCGGTTCTCTTTGTACAGTTGTGCCGCCATAGAATTGGCGGGCGAATTTGGGTTCGGGTCACTTAACAGCGACTGCAACCACACAAAAGTCGATTTTTAATTTTTTATTTAACGAAAAACCGAGCCAACGTCTATTGTGTTTACTTTTAGTCATTCAATGATAAACACCAAAACTAATGCATACTTCATTCCTTATCTCTCGAATATTTTTTCACATTTTCTGTTCAACTACTTTTAAGGAAAACTTGTGTATTTAATTTTTTATTATTTTCAATATATCTTTTTAAAAATATAACAATATATGCCAAAGACTGATAAAAAAAAAGAAGAAGAATCTTTTCAATTTAATTCAATCCCATTAAACAATGGAAATTGTTTTCAAATATACACGATAGAGGATTTAAACTTAATTTAATTTGCTGACATAATTTATGGTTATTATCTTTCCATAAATAAGTTTTTAATGCTTTGAAATGTTAGTCGAGGCATTCATAAGTTTTGTTATAAAATTATTCATGGCTTAACATTATTGTTGCTGAATTTTATCCTTAAATTTTGTTACTCTAGAAAAAAATGTTTAATATCTACAAATTTTTTTTTTTTTTTTAAATACAAAATGTTTAATACTTCATTGAAAAGCATACATAAAAATTATTGCATTTCCTATGACATACATTTACTATGCATATTAAATTGTGATCTATACATACATTTAGTTTTTAAATTCTTTGATACATAGATTATAAATTGCTTTGTTACTCTATATTTTTTTTAGAATTACAATAAAAAAGATGTTAAAAGTTCAATACAAAAGTCTTTTAATAGTTAGTTTATTTATTTTTGTTAATTTATAAAAATATTTATATTATTTAAAATAATATTTTAAAGAAATTTACTATTGATTTTTTTTTCTTTACTAAAAATCAAAAATGAATATTAATATTAAAAAATTAAACAACATTATTAGTATATTTTCAATTTTCTATAAACTTGTAGTATGTAACCAATAAAACATTCAGTCTTTGAATACTTTTTTATAAAATCTTTCCTCAGTTTTGTACTAATTGTACATTAAAAACTAGATTAATGATGAATTTATCATTAAATACAATGTTAAATTTAGTGATTTGATTACAACATAAATTTAATCTAAGATGTCCCGACTTTGATGAATTGCAACCACTGTTAAGTCGTTAAAAGAAATTTGTAAAAAAAGGCTAAATATTGCAGACATTGATGATGTAGTTGTGCTATAATTTAAAAATTACCTGAATTGAAGTTAGAATTGCAGAAACATCATATGTTGGACTCCAACGATTTTGTAAGATGTCTAAACATATTCCACCATCTGCATAGACATTTGGATGAAACATCTTGCTAACAAATCGAACTGTTGGTGGTTTATTAGGATATTCCTCTGTGAATTCTATCGTAAGTTTAAAAGTTCCATCTTCAAAGGGTGTGTCATGTGGTCTGTAAAAAGATATAATTTTTTAATTAAAAAATTTTAACAAAATATTATGTTCTATATCTATTTTTTTTTTTTAAAGATTATTGATACTCTTGTAGACACAATTAAAATTCTATATTTACTCAAATCCACAACTAAATTTATCTCTTAATTATTGAAACAAAAATATTTGATTTAATTAATTGACAAATATCTAAACATTTTACATAAATGCAAATTAGGTTTCCAAATATATAATTTTTATATAACACCAATTAAACCTTTTCCAATGATTACTCAATAAATATGAAAAAATGTTCAAATGCAAAGATACACATTTTGTAAAACACAGTTTAAATCTTTGAAAATTAATTATTTTTGAAAACTGCTTTTTTACTTGTTAAATTAAATTCATAACTTTTATTAAATTTCATCTTCAGTTCCTAAATAACTCAATATAAGCTTATGCTCACCCAAATATAACAGCATTCCATATCATAATATTATTGTCAGTGGGTGCACCGGATACTCCAGTTGGTGGATCTTCCTGTAACCTGTAACATTGCAATAAAAAAATATACATCTGAGATCAGGACACCATTAGAACATAAGGTTTGAAAAATATTCCATTTCTTCCCCTCGCGAGCTGCTAATAATAAAACAAACGTCATCAACGTGTCTCGTCACCCTGTCGTCGACATCGTGTTTCTCTCTTTCTCTCTTGTGTGAGCGAGGACGTTTCAACTACGTAGACGACGTAGAAACGTCAAAAAGGCGAGTTGGCTGCGAGAGAGCGAGAGAGAGAGAGAGAGAGAGAGCGAGAGAAAGAGAGAGAGAGAGAGAGAGCGAGCGAGCTAGCGAGAGAGAGAGAGGGAGAGGGAGAGAGAGAGAGAGAGAGCGAGCGAGAGAGAGTGAAAAGACACACACGCACGCACGTACACGCGCATACCCGCGCATGAGCGAGCACGCGCGCACGCACACATTCACGCAAACAAACTTGGAGTGTGGAAAGGACCGCAACAGCAATGGCTCGAAATCGTCGAGTGTTATGATGGCCCGAACGCAAAGACAATAGCTTTGTCGCGCTCGGGCGACCAGGTTGTAACGTGGAGAGCGGCCTCGGGTATCACAAAACTGAAAATCACCTCTTGAAGTCCCGCATGAGCCGCCTTCTTGCGGGGGTCGACATTCCTCGCAGCCGCTGACTCCTCTCCGCTACGAGATTTTGGTGCTCTAGGTCGAGGATCCCGTGCACTAGCCGTTACACACGCGCGCGGAGAAACCTCTCTCCCCCGAGTGTGTCCACGAAGTGGCTGTCCTCTTTTTCCCCCGACGGTCTGGCTGCTCGTCTCTGCGGATGCCTCTATCTCTCTTGAGCGTTCCTCGCGCACGACCAAAAAGAACACGACGACGTCCTCTTATCGACCTCGGAGGGAATCACAAGCTCCCCAAAGCAAAGATGAATCAGTCTTTTTGGGAGATACGAGTGTGCGGGAGCGAGAGTCGAAAAGAGTCGGGTGCTCTCTCTCTCGCTCTCTTTATCACTCGGCTCGCACCACTCTGCTTATGAAAGAGAGTACATGTACAGCAGGCGAGTGTCCGAGTCCCCGAGTTCGAGTTCGAGTCCGAGTCCGAGTCCGAGTACGAGTCCGAGTCCGAGTAGTGTTTTCTCTTTTCACTCGCGCGCAAAAGCCTGGCAAAAGTCGAGTGTGTCGCGCTCTGCTGCTCACCTCCTCCCCTCGGGCTTTAGAAAAATCCTGCGACGTAATTCGGATTTATCGAGTGGTCCCGAGCACATGAGCGACTCCTTCCTCCTCGTCCGCAGTCGTCGTTTGCAACTAAAAGAGAGTATTATAATGTTGGCTTTTGTCAGTGCCGAACCGAAGGCCGCCCTGTGTCTGGTTATACCGTTACCGCTCCCCTCTCTCTTTCGCTCCCCGATGCCTCGTTCCGTCTCGCTCGCTCCCTTCCTCTTGGCTGTGAACTCGAGCGCGAGCAAGCGCGAGCAACGCCAGCAGACGCATACGACTATTCACGCGCGCCTGCGTCTGACAAGGAGGGACGAGGAGGGAGAAAGACGAGAGACCGAATATAAACGGGATATTTTTCTCCTTGCTCCTTAGTCTTTTACAACTGTCTTTTGGTGATTTTGATTTCCGGGAGGCCAGGGTGCGCGCCGACGATCATTTCCCGACGAGGGCTTATCCTCCCGATGATTCTTTTTGTTTTGTCGCTGCGTGCGACTTTAACGCGTGTGCGTGTTTTATTTTACGTGTGCATGTACAGGGATACCATTGCGCGGAATTTTCTCGATTGAATTTTCTCGTGGGGCTCTAAATCTAACTTCCGAATGGATGCGAGATAGCCGCCCCGTGGGGAAGCTTCTCGCTCGAGGAGCATTGAACGTCAATTTGTCATTTTGTTATTCCAAAATTTATTGTTATTATTATTATTATTATTATTATTATTATTATTATTATTATTATTATTATTACTACTACTCGACAAATGTCGCCTCGACTATCCAGATAATTATTATTAAATTTCAACTTGTTTTTTTGATTTGCTCTCGGTGGTTCGTGAAACCAAAGGTGATCTGTGCTGCTACGCACGTGATGATATTTGGAATTTTACATTTAGGAAATGAAATTTTGCTTGGTTAGATTTTTCGATGTATCGCTTAACTGACCAATCGAGATATTGAATAACCACCAAACACGCATGCGCGCGCCTCCTTTGAAGCAAAACTCATATCACATAACTTAGACCAGCGCTAATTAATATTAATAATTAATAATTAATTATTAATTATTAATTATTAATATTCCATAGACTCTCGTTAATGATAACAATATAACAATTAGCATCTAAGGATTATTGTCATTGTCCCAATGTCTCGTACATCATTTTCATTTTATTAATCGATACTTCATAGAATTTTAACACACGACCTCTTCCACGTCTTTTCCCCTTCCTTATTTTCCATATTTTTGAGATGATGCATTACTTTTTTACATTAGGCGCAAATGAATGTTTGATTAAAGAATATCGGCGCTTTTTTTCTTTTCTTTTTTTTTGTTACTTTAAACATTCAAAAATGTTTTTTTGTAATAAAAAAAAACAACTAATTTAACGCTTTATCGTTTTTTTTATTTTACATAATATTTTTTAAAAACAATTGTTTTTGTTTTATACGTACACTTCAATTTAATATTTAATGTTAACATTAATAAAAATACCAAAATCTTATTTTTATAATAGCTTTGCAAAAAAAATGAAAAGCTTATCAAGTCATTACATTAAATTTAACCTCATGGGTTTATATTAAATATTTATAGTTTGCATGGATTATAAAATTATAAAAGTACGGCAAAAACCTGAAACTATCGCGTAGCTTTGTTTAATCGATAAATATGTCCAATTAATATTAAATGATCAACCAATAAATTATGATAAAACTTGAAAATAAAATATTTTTAAGAGCTCAAATTAATTCAATTTTTGAAGATTTTCATAAAAATACAAATTTTACTTAAATAACAAAATTTTTCATATACACATAAACTACAAATTTAAATGCAATCTTTAACGAAGTAATTTTAATTTTTTGTAATTATATTTTTCTGTCTAACTTAAAAAATACTTTTAGAAAATAATATTATTACTTATTTTTAAAATACAGTTTACATTATATTTATTTAGCAAAATTTTATATTATGAAGATAATTTTCAATTTAACTTTTATGTTAACAATAAGATAATCAGGAGCTTTAAAATTATACTCTACTATTTTTAAATATTCAAAAATTCTAAATATTTTTAAACGTATCTGTCCTTTATATCTTATTTAATTTAGATAAAATATTTTATTATATTAATAAAAAATGTTAAATAACCTAATAATACAATGAAATGAAATTTGGTAAATTTATCGAATTCAATACTCTTCATAGATAAAGTGCTTAATATTTATGTAAACTATTCATTTATTAATAAATTCTGAATTTAAATATTATTTTAATATGTCTTTGTTCTCTTTTTTTAAAAATATTCAATATTACATCTAATTAGTTGTAAATAGTATAAAAGAAAATTTTACTATGTAATGTAAGTTTTATTTAAAAAAAAAAAAAAAAAACTTATGTTTTCAATAATTTATGAGATCCAAAATCAAATTTAAAATTTTTTAATCAAAGGATGGATTATTTTTTAATGATTATAAAGGAAACTTTGAAATAAGGCGATGTTACGTAATTATGAAAAAAATATATTATATATTAAAATATATTTTTAGTAGTTTGTGGCTGACAAAGAAATCTTAATTCAATCCACGTACACAACTCTCGTCGAATCGATAATAAAATGTTTATTTTAATAGTATTCAATGCAATAAGATTGCTTTCTTAGCAATTTGTTCTATCTATCAAATATATGTTCAGCAACTTTATTAATTTTTTATTAATATCTTAAAATATAAAAATTATAATTGAATAATTATGCTATAAGATAATACTCTTTTTTATCATTTTTAGAGATGTAAAAAAATGTTTTTTTATTAATTTTTAATTAGTAAAATCATTTAAATACTTAAAAGCATACAAGTTCAACAATAAACATATAGATAATACAAATACAAATTAAAATTAAATTTGAAATCAAATATAAAAAAAAATTTTTTTTTTGACAGAATTACAAATTTTACAATAGTCTCAAGTTTTAAATCATTAAAATTATTGTTCATCAATATTTAATAATATATTTTATACGTATGTTATTAATATTAAAAACAGTATAAAATAAACGATTTGTTTTTTTACTTCTTTAATATACAATATTTTTTTATTTCTACAATATTTATAAAATGATATAAATTGATTTAAAGCCACAATATTTTATATAATAAAACAAATTGCATTTAAATTCATATAAAAATATAAAATAAAATTCTATAGAATTATGTATATACTTTGAGACTCGACCCCTATTTTCTGATATATAGGATACTTTTACGTATGTGTCCAGCATCTTTTTAAATTGTTTAAGACCTGATATAAGGGAATTTTGTATTTATTTGGTATTGTTGTGCATAATTTCATGTATATAGTGTACAATTTTAATACTGAAAATATTTATGAAGATTTCTTTTATATTCATATTTATTTTATTACATTATTATTTTATATCGATTATATGTAAATGTATGTAATGAATCTTTCATTATAATTTAATTTAAATCTACATGTAATGTCAATTTTTATTGTCCTGTTCAATGTTACCGATCCTCCTGGTAAAATTTCTATTTATTTAATTTTGCATTATTTTTTAATTTTCTTCAAAACCTTTTTCTATTTTAAATAAATTTAAAAATATTTTATTTCATTGAAGTAGTCATACGATGTTTGCTCTATTATACTATTTATAAAAGTGTTGTATTATTATTTGTATATCTGTCAAAGGATTTGCAAAAAAATGATTATATTTCAATAAATAAAATATTACGATTTATAATTTTGAAGCAATTAATGTAATTTTGCTATCAGAAACAACTTTTTTTTTATTATTTCTTATCCTCTTGGACAGTGTATGAAACATGCAATGTGCGATAGCATTAATTCTTTCGAAAAGATAGTTTTGTATGTATATATACAATGTATGATATTATTACAGAGAATATTCTATAGTTAAACTTTTTCAATCAAATGGTACTCTCTTTTCCATTATCAGGTACGAAATTATAAAGAAAATACAATGAAAACTATGATTGATTTGTAAATTTTAAATACATTTATATACATGTATTGATTAACTTTGTGTTAAATCAATTTTTTAAAATAATTTTTATGAATAATAAATGAGAAATTCGGCTTTAACAAAATATATTTTATTTAATTACTGAATCCAAAATTAAAAAATGAACAAATAAAAATTTATTTGAATAATATAATGAGATTTTTATTTACTCAATAGAAATTGTGAGTGTCATTTCATCATTGAGTTCATTGGTGTCATAAAATTATATAAATTGATTTATCGCTAATATTATTATTACGCAACTTAATATTTATTTTAATTGAAAAGCAAAACAATTTATGTATATTTTAATTTACAATTAAATAAATTTACAGATGAATTAAAATAAAATTTTATAAATTTAAATGAAGTCAATGATTGACGAATGCCTAATATGAGAAATTTACATAAAAAAGTATTTGTATTCAAGCCGGAATTTATCCCCAAGCTATTTTGGGAATAATTGTCCATGCCATTTTTTATAGATACATTAAAAATAATAGACTTTACGAGAAAAAATGTACAGATTAAAATAATTCGAATCTCATTATCAAAATATTACAAAAGATTTTGTCCGATAATCATCTTGGACATATGAATAACTATAGACTGTAATTTACAACGAAACATTGCACACTCAATTCCATCGAAAGAATAGATATGATGTGCTTAAGGAGAAAGGTAAAATCTTAGTGTCAAATGCGGGTGGAAATCGTTTAAAAATGTTCTCAAAAGGGACCACTAATTTCACTAAATTGTGGAAAGGGGATATCGAGGCTCGAGAAAGAGACAGCGAAAGGCATTGGGGCCAAAGTATAAGAGTTGCTTGCCTTGGTAGCGAAGGAGAGCAAGACATACCTAAAAGAAATAAAAAATGTAGGTAAAAAGTACGTCACCAAGAATGCAAACCGGAAACAAACAAAACCGACACATCTACAAAAAAGATAACTGCACGTAGAGGAGAAGCAACCCTTGCGCAATGTCGTGAACGTGACTCCCCTAATAGTTATTTAAAATTGTGCAACGAGCACGACCACGAGCACGAGGACGAGGACGAGGACGAGCACGAGGACAAGAATCCGAGCGGACAGTTGCATCTGTGTGCTGGCTTCTGGGAAGCCCGAGAGTCCCTCCGAAATGAGGACTCGTCCTCGAGAGGTGAACGCACTATGGGAGCAGGACCATTTCGATCTTCGCCAACAACTCGATGCAACGGCTTCCAGGCCGCGAGTAATCCTTAATATCCCTGGTAAAACACTGAGCAATCCTGCTGCTTTTTAATTGCGGAATGTAACGAGGATTTATGGAGTTGCCAATGGAACTACCGTCGGGATAAGAAGATTGAACCAAGAATAATACGTATCGTGTCTTAATTCGACGGAGTCATCGCTAGCGATCCCGAACATTTCGTCACCTGGTTCAAACCTCCAATTAACCTAAGTAAAAGCAAATTCATCCAAAAAATAAAAAGACTTCCGAAGGTATTTTACTTACTGCAAGAAGCTTATTTTCTCCGAGCGCGTATCCGTAGGACTGGGGGACATCCGGAGTAAGCACTTTTATTAGAGATGCTGGTTGTTCACCGTTATAAAGGATACTCAAAACGCAATTATGAGCGTAACTATAAACAACTTCGTAAAATTTTCAATGTTCTTCTTTGATATACTCTGCTCTGTCTAAATTATATCAAACGTCTGATAATGATCACACATTAAGTATGATAATGACTCACGCAAAATTGAACAAACGCCACAATTCTGAAAAACTGAAAAGCGACTGTCTCTCTAAGATATATCAAAATCGTTAAATTATTAAAAAGCAAGATATAAAAATATAGTCTCAAATTTGTAGGCAAATTTACTTTTACATTGGTAAATGAATAATGAATGGTAAGGAGAGGACACATAATCAGTTTAAGTAATACATGTTTTCATTATTTATAAATATATAAATTAACATACTTTATCTTTAGAATTATGCATTGCAATTCAATAATTCAACAAACAGCTATGCGTGAAGTATAATTATTGTGGATGCTTCTTTCATTCAAAAAATTATACATTCAATATTGTTGGTATTATATGTAGACACAGTAAAAGCAATAAGATATATTGCACAATGTATGGTATTAATAGACTGGTTGTAATTTAATCAAATTTATACTTGACACAATGGCACAATAATTTACTTTAATACTTTAAAAATGTACTTTGAATGGTAGGTATTTTTATATATTTTTTATATATTTTTTAAATATACAAATGTATGCATTTATTAAATTATATTAGTAAATTGTTTCATATTAAAAGATTTTGATACTTAAAACCTTTTTTGGTCAAAGCTTAAATATCTCGAATATTCGATGCGACATCTCATAATAATATTTTTAATAATTTAATATTTTATCATTTTTAAAAATTAACAATATATAAACAAAAATTATCCTTTATGTCAACTAATAATTTAACTAATCTGTTAAGTATTATTTTTAAATTAATTGTTTTTTAAATAGTAATCATTTTCATAAATACCTCTGTAGACACTAATAATAATTTTATAAATAATAATTAAACTAATTCAAATAATTCGACTACTGGCTTCTAAAGTTATAAAGAAAATATATTGACAATGAAAAATATTTCTTAGATTGATAATGCTGTATACTTTTCTGTATTACAGTATGTATGTTTCTGATAAAAAATATACTATAAAGATTTATGCAAATTATGTAAAGACGCACAAAAATTTTAATTAATAAGATGTATATTTAATAAAACTTAAAAAAAAAAAAAAAAAAAAAAAAATGAATGAATGTAGAAATTCATCCATGTATTTAAAAAAAATTCAGTGATCAAAAAATAGAATTTAATAAACAAATATCATTTTAAACATGATGTTAAAATTATCAGTATTCAAGGAAATGTTGAAAGGATATATAATCACAAAAATAAACCTGAAGTTCGATAAAAGAAAAGTCATTGTTATGAAAAAATAGTACAAATAATGTATGACTATTCAAAATTTTAATTTTAATTTAGTTAATTTTAATAAATAAATTTAAAGTATGTTTGTTCTGAGTGAATATTTATTTAAATTTATTCAAATAAAATAAATTATTTATCAAATTTATGATTAATATTGTTAGAAAAAATTAATTTAAAATAAGTTATTAAAAGTGAAAATGTTTAAAAAATATATTTATTTATAAAAATGTGAATATAATAATAAAAATATAAATATTATTATAGTTATAAAAAAAGATTTTATTGTGTACATTGTATTTAATTACTGAGTTAATTAAGTAATTATTGATGTGTTCATAGGCAATACTTTTTTATTTATCGATAATAATTCTTAATTTTTATAATACGCATTATTTATAAAATATACATAAATTTAATAATAAATAATGAAATTATAAAATCTACAAAATAATTTCATAATAATAATGTTTGTATATTTTCTGAATTAAAGGACATTTTTAAAACATTTTTATATATTTCAATTTTAGATGGCTATCATGGTTCTTTTTTACCATTGTTATTGTTGTCACATGCATATTGATATTATTGATTATGCATATTTCAATGATTTGAAGTATCGATACAATTTTATTTTGAAAGGGTTGAATAAACTTTCAATGATGATGGACAATGTAGATCAAAATAGAAAAGTTGAGAGTGAGAGCATAATTTGTCAAATTGGTAAAAATGCATTAACCATCTCAACTAATAATGGATTGGATTGGATTGGAGATGTTTTGTTTGCAAACAAATAATAATAAAATAAACAAGAAAAAAATAACATATTGTAAAGCACTTTTTGTTGCACATATATTTTTCACATATTAATATTCGTAGTCATTGCAAAATATTAATTTTTATTAATTAATTGTAAAAAAGATGTGTGCCAATTGATAAATTAGAGTGCATTCCCTGGGAGAAAACGTAAGCTGTGAATCTCATTTCGTGAGGTTAAGCGGGGCGCGTCTTTCTTTCGATGCACCAGGAGTATAAAATTACGTATAAGATTACGGGATGTAATGCCAAGCATCGAGTCCATCCACCCCCAAACACCACAGATGCAATCAAAGGTTGCCTATACGTACTTAGAGATGGATAGATCGTCGTGCACAGACACACGCATAAATGTATATGCATGGGTGCACATGCACGCATGCCTACAGCAGACACGTACTCTCGTAAACACAAACACCCACGCCTTTTGTATAATATATAAAATATAACATTGGTGCCCTCTACTCTTTCACGGGGCCACGAGCTTTTTTTATTCTTTCAGGTTAATGAGCAATTAAATTCAGTAAATATAAACATGGCTTTGTCTTTTTAATATTTCTCAAAACTGTTCAGTTTTTAAAAATTTTACAATGTAATTTTTTGGATGTTTAAAAGAATTAAAATGCACTGAAAATACACATGCATGTGTCGTGCGATATATACACATCACCTAGGCTCAAGCAAAAAGTAAGCATTTACGGTAAATTATCGCGTGGTTTTTTTTTTTTTTTTTTTTTTTTTTTTTACCGGTAATCACGTATCTGTACATCAAAATGTGAATTATCCCTAAAATAGTAATTATTAAATTTATTAAAATAATCATTAAATTGGGAAATTGTTGATTAATTGGCTTTTTTATTTAAAGCTTCAAACAAATAGTTGATACTACTCTTAACCTCTTGAAATGATGCATCATTGGCATCGTTTTGATAGCTTTAGCTTTATTCAAGGGTGTATAATTCTTGAGGTATTGACCACTGGAGTAAACCTCTGCTTTAAAAATTATTAATTCAGGTAGATAAATCGAGTGTACGAGAGATTTTAGTTATTTATTGAAAAGGAAAAAACAATTAATCACGAGATTGGTGTTGAAGCCTGATTAATTGTGCTCTTCATCAACGCGAAAATGGGGAAAAATCAATAAGTTTGGAACCACAAAAAGGCGCACGCGTTGGCTACGGGTATTCTGTTCTGCTTAAGAAAACTATACGACGCATGTTCCTTGCACAGATTATCAGCTGCAATAGGATTACACATACACAAAACTGCAGTGCTTTAGTGATGCTTTTTAATAGCCATTTGTGTCTGGAAGATTTTTTTTAAAAATTGATAAAGTTGGATTATGCTTTAAATAAACTACCTATATCTGACTCAATAAATTAATTGTTTAATTAAAATTTCACTTTTTTAAATTCATATATTCAAGTGGATATTTAAATGGCTCAGGTAGTTGGTACCAAAGTTTATTTAGGATATGAGGATGAACATGTCACCGAGAAACAACGTACCCTCGTTAATTTTACAACAAACAAAATTGGTGGAAAACCGGTAATTTTTATACAAATAATTTTCTTTATTTTTACAATAATTATAAATTTTATTTATAATTATATATATATATATTTATTTATTTATTCATTTATTTATTTATTTATTTATTTATTTGTTTACTTATTTGTGTAGCCCTTTTAAACTTTCTTATTTGGTTTATTTCAATCTCTAATTATTTGTTTATAACAATTAGTAAATATATCATTATTTCAATTTAAAGCAAAATGGAATAATTTTAAAACTATTCAATATTCTTAAATTAATAAATATATTTTTAATAATATATTTTACAATCAAAATTGTAGAGTGTTTAAAAATAGTATTTATTAAAATATGTATTTTTATTAACATCGTCAAATTATAAATGTTCTATTCAATTCATTTTATAAATATTCTCATATACTTTAAAAAATTTAATGAAAAATTTATTTGATAATTTTTTATGTGATTAATTCAATATATTTATATGCAGTGAAATACAAAACAAAATTGTTTTTTAAAACCTAATACATTTCAAAATTTATTATTACAATGTTTATTTGAATATTAGTTAAATTTTTTGCCATTATATTTTTACAATGAATGTAGTTAAAGTGAAATATTCTTAATTAAGAATTCATTATATCTTAAAAATTATTTTAATACTTTATAATAATTATTTTAGAATTGGCATAGTGAGCAAATGACATTAACCACACCTCAGTGTCGATTATGTGGATTACATCAACTATTGGCTTTACAAATTTATGCTCCATTGGATAATTCTAAGTATCACAGAACTTTGTACATTTTTGCATGTATGAATCCTAATTGTTGGAATCAAAATGAAAGCTGGACATGTTTACGAGTTCAATCTCTTGAGCAAGCAAGCAATACTGATTCATTATCTAGCTCTTGTGTAACAGTACAAACTAGTGGAATGAACTGGCTAGACGATGCTGATGATTGGGGTGATACTTGGAATGATAATATTTCTGAAAGAAATGGAAACACTGTACTATCAAATGATTCTAGTAAATTTAGTTTGTCAGTTCAAAATACTAATTATGAACAAGAGCTCAAAACAGAATTTTCAGAATTACAAGTTGATGATCCTAATGCAAACAGGTTAACAGTACTGCATTAATTATTTTCAAAAGCACACTGTTTTTAAGCTAATTTTAAATTTAAATTTTACTGTTTTTCATTTATATAAGATAGTTTTATTTTAAAATTTTAAGATATTTTATTTTTATTTTTGGTATATTTGTATGAATAAGAATTTTGTTTTCCTTAAAATATATTGTTCATAAAAAAAATCTAATTTTGTGCATAGAAAAAGAATAAATTTCTATTATTCATTTTGATTAATATGTAAAGTAAAATAATAAAGAACATAGATGAAAAAATAATTATTTAAAATATAAATTGGCCTTTTTAATATATATCTTAAATTCTTTTCATAAAATACTCTAATAATAAATAGTTATAATTTAAAAAAACAAAAAAAATTTAACTTAAGATTAGTAAATTTAATTTATTTTAAATTATTCACAATTCTTTTATGATAACTAAATGAACATTTTAAAAATTTAGCCCTACAAGTATGGATTCACCAGTTGGTGTAGGGGCAGTTGGTCGGCTGGATTCTCCTCATGCTTCTGCAGAAATTGAAGGTGAAGAGAGTGAGGTAGTTTGTATTGACACACCTGTACAACCACATTGTGACCTTCTAAACTTATTACAAGAAGTCAGTTCACTACCCGCTCAACACACTGATTTTAAAGAGAGAAGCTCTCTTCAGTTCACTGAAGTATTCATTTCTGTAGATGAAGAATATATGGGAAATGATGTACCACAGCATGTGCGTGACTTAATTCAAGAATATCAGCAATCACATATGGATGCAATGTCTAGTGAAGGTGCTGAAGCATCAGAAAGTTCTAAAGGAGATTATACTGGCACTGAAAAGTATGAAAAAAGTATTCCAAAGCACGGTGATGCAATGTTCCATAATTTTATTAGTCGAATACATAAAAATCCTGGTCAAATATTAAGGTATGAATTTATGAAAAATTGAGTTTATATAATGTAAATTTTATTCCTTACCTATATTAATATAAAATTTATATATTAATATTAAAATAAATGAGTTAATCAATAAATTAAACGTAAAAAAGTATAATTATTAATTTAATTTTAAAAATTTTTATTTTTTTAAAATTCAAATGAATTTTATTATTGAATTATTTTATGACGCGAGTTTTAAGAAATATTTCTTAAAACTCTTTTATTACAGTTGATTACATGCACAATAAAATAAAATCATAATTTTCTTATAATACAAAATAATTTATCACTGAAATTCATTAATTTTAAAAAAAGAAAAATTTTACATATTTATTTGGGTATACTTTAACATTCTTAGTAAAAAATAAGATTTTCAATATAAATTTATATTGAATGTATTTTAAGTTTATAAATTATTTTGAAGGTATTCAAGAGATAATTTTGCACCATTAATTCTATATCCAATGGGTGGCTGCATTGGAAGATGTAGACATTGTGGAGATGAAATGATTTTTGAATTACAAATTTTACCAACTCTAATACCAAAGCTAAAACTCAATAGTCGAACGGATCGCCAGTTTCAATTAGAATTTGGCACCGTTTTGATTTTCACCTGTATAAGAAGTTGTTGGTCGACAACCGATTCTTATAGAGAGGAACATGTAATTGTTCAAGCCGAGACGTTGTAGATTAAAATTTAGAAATTTAGAAAATATTTAAAACATTTTCAGAGCATTCCAAATTAATCTTTGGAATAATTAATAATCATTTTTTTCGTAGAAAAAAGAATATTATTGTCCATCATTTGACATCAAAACTATTTCATTGAAATTTATCAAATTATTAATGAACAAAATTACGTTACTTAATTAAAACTACTTATTTTAAAACATTTTATTTATAAAAACAAATAAGAGCATTTAATTTAATTTATTCATAAGAATATATCACTCTACTCTTATATTTGATATAATTTTGATTTCACTAATAGTCTATAAGTCATATTTTTAATTTATAAATATGTATAAACATAATTTTGTATTATAATGTAATTGTTAGAGCTGTATTATAGAAAAAATATTATATTGCTATTTTTCATGTATTATTAAAGAAAATATTTGAAAGAAACTAGAAAAATATTTGATCATAGTTTTGTATTTGAAATGTATTTTATCCAATTTAATATTATTGTGTAAGTACACAAATATTGTAATTTCAAAATCATTAAAATAAGATACTTTTATTTTACAATATTTTTAAAATCAATTGAAAGTAAAATATTACAATTGCATAGGATTAAAACTTATATATTAAGTAAAAATAGACAGATAGTTAAGAATAAATTTTGTATAAATGGATGTAATAATATACAATTTCTTTAAATTCATTAAATTTTTTCTCGTTGATCAAGACTCTGAACTCGCTGTAATAACAAAATAATAAATGTTAGCAATAAATCAGTCTGATAATTGTAAACAATTGTTGATAAACAATTCTTCAAAAAAAAATATTGTACAAATTCTTTAATTCAAAAATATAATAAATGATTAAATATTACATATAATAAAATCAAATTTTAGTAATGGTAGCTTTAAAAAATTTATTTTTATATTTATTTTAATTTTATTATATAAATATTTGTTATTAATAATATTATATTAAAAAACGTTTTACATATTTATTATTATTATAATAAAATTTATAACATCTATAATTTTTCACAAAAACTTTGCAACTAATAAAATTAATTTGAGGTTTAAGAATATTATTTACAATAAGTTTATAATTATATAATATTTTATTTCATAACAAATTTATAATAACTTAAAAGTGTTTGTTTACAATTTATAAATTATTTTAAAAATTAATAATTTCTCTGCAGTGGATGAACAGCAATATATTCCTTCTTAGAAAAATTTAGTTTAGATAATTCATTACCTATGTAATCACCATTACCATATTCTGTATCATCAATAGACTGATAAAGTGCATCTACTTGTCGTTCTAATCTATAGGCCATTATTATACACATTTTCATTTCACTTTCGGAATTTCTGTTACCAATACAGTAAGATCTAGAAGCTCGACCCAAAGTTGCAATATATGTATAAATATGAGCTGCCATATCACTAAGTCTTTGAAGATGTATTTGTTTTAGAGTTATATTTGTACCCTCACTTACAAGTAATAATCTCGTTGCTTCATATAATTTATACAAGGTCCTATCACAGAAGCTAGCACACTCTTCTAATGATGGATGGAGATAATCTTGTATTAGGTATTTCATAGCATTACGTTTTAAAAACATTTTTTTAAATACAAGTTTAGGATAATTCAATAAATTTCTTTCTTGCTTCAGTTCTTGTGTAAACTTTTTTCCAAAATGTTGTAAAGCTATTAAAGCTGAATAAATTTTTGTATCTATTAATGATGTATCAAAATTTGTGACAGTAAATGCATCTCTATACATCTTTTCATATGGCTCTTTTAAGGCACAAACTCTTGGTCCAACAAGCCACATGCATTCTTGTATCCTCTGCATACATTCCTGTAAACAAAATTGTTCTACCAAAGCTGTTTCTAATTTCACATCTTGATCAATGTAGAGATCAGTCATGGCTGTTGTTAAATATAGTACACTTTCTATGGCATATATGGTAGTAGTAAGATTTGCAATTATATGTTGTGCTGCTTCTGTTTCATACAACATCTTTTCAAAATGTTTTCTATTCAGAACTTCTTGTGTTAATTTATTTAAAAAATTTTTTAGTATGGGTATAGTTAAACATGAACTATAATGCCGGCAACTACTAAAGTGATCAATAAGATACTTTGTACCATCTCCTATTTGTCCAATCATGTTTTCTATAGGTACTTTCACATTATTCAGAATAAGCTTACCAGCATTAAAACCTTTTAATCCAGACATCTGAATATTTTCATTATCTACAATTACACCTTCACTATTTTTACTAATGATAAATGCAGACAAAGTTTCTGGTCGCTTTTCCACAACACCACCTTTTATGGCATAGCCAAATACAATAAATACATCTGACTGTTGTATATTTGATACAAAAGTTTTTTGTCCATCTAGTATCCAATATTTATCATCTTTAGATAAAATAGCTAGTGTATCCATATTGTTTGCTGCAGGACCACTGTCATCCTCGGTAACAGCAACTGTTGCAATTAATTCACCTGTAGCTATTTTTGGCAAATACTTCAATTTTTGTTCCACTGTGCAAAATTTATTGAAGATTTCTATAGGTGGTACACTTTGCTTTAAGAAGAAAAAACCAAGAGCAGGAACAGTACCTACAGTTTCTAAAACCTGCATAAATTCCGAATTGAGCAAATTCCAACCTTTGTATTCTTCATTAATTCTTACACCAAATAACCCTAGATCTTTAAAACTCTGTATAATATGAGATGGTATAGTTGATGTATTTTCGAATTCCTGAGAATCTACAGTCTTCATGTACCTTTGAACTTCTTCCAACCATTTTTGAAATTCATTATACCTATAAAATCAATTAAAATGTAAACTGAGTAATGAAAATTTAACGAAATATATGTATTGAGTGATTATTTTTTTTAGACAAATGGTTTTTTAAAAATAAATAGTATTATCTATTTATTTTCTTGAATAAATAATGTACCTATCTGCAGTTTGTGGTTCAGGATACTCAAGGAACTGATAATCAAAAGTTCCAATAAAAAGATTTTTTGCAAAAGGTTCACGTTTTGGTTCCTTTGGAATAATTGCAGGTAATTTTTCTCTGATGTGATATTTTAAATCAGTGTCTGGTTTTGCTTGAGCAGACAAAAACCGAACTCCATTATAATTATTTTTTATACAGGGTAATCGACGTCTTAATATATCTCGAAAAATCAACATAATTGACTATTTTTAAATATACTTAAAATATCAGGTGTCAATCTCTATTAATGAGATAGATAATACCATTTATTATTTGGTAAATTTACATGTGACTATTTCATAGATAATCTAACAATATTTCTGTTATTCCGGTGTTTAAAAATAGAACAAATTATTATAAGTGTCGTCTTTAAAACAGTCTAATCTATTAATTTAATAGAAAAATACGTTGAATGAATACATCTCTAATTGTACAATTTTGTAAATACTTAGTTTTTAACTGCACCTCACAGCCATATTTTAAAAAATTTTAAGATTGAAAACAAGCAGCCGGTAATATAGATTCCAGTGACTAATAAATTTTGAAAAATAAAAAATATGAGGAAATTTAATAAAAAGTTTCACAATATTCAAAAATCAATTCCAAACTCATTAAAGAAAAAATAAAATAAAGTAAAATAAAAATAAATATCATTTTAATTTTCTTAAAATTTTCACCGGTTTTATTTAAATAAATAAAGATTTTTAAATACACCAATTCTTTAAAATATTACTAATGATCTAAAAATATTGCTCCAGTATCAATATAATTTTCTCTACTTTGATAGTTGCAAAATTTAGTACAATTTTTTCTTTGAATTTAAAAATACGATATTCTATCCAAATGCATAATTTACTTATCATCAAAGTTAGTTCTGCAGTATCATAAATACATATTATATAAGTTAAATTCCATGCGTATAGATGACACTATAAAAAAATTGTTTCATGAAAATTAATTAGATGTAAGATCAAATTTATTTATAATTATAATATAATTATAAGTAATTATAAGTAAGGCTTTATACAATTAAATATTATCTAAAATTGTATTTTATAATTGATTTTATTCTACCATACAACTAATCTATGAGAAAATTAAATATAACAATAAAATTAACGAATGAGAACTAAATATTTATTAAAAATGTCAAGGGCAAATATAATATTTCACAGATAATTATTTTTAAATGAATAAGAAATTATTAAAAATATGTAGTAATTAGTAGTAAATAATCTTTAGTATATGCAAAGCAATTTTTTATTAATTTACGAATGCTGATTTCATATTATTATATAATATTTGATAATGATATAATATAAGTTGATTATTTAAGATTATTTAAGACCATACCTTTTTAATTTTTAATTATTTATTAATGTTTCATGATATTTAATAAATAGAACACAAATGCTATAACGATTTTTTATTTAAGCAATCGAACGTTTATTATTAGGTCATATTATTATTATCGAACCATTAACAATCTGAACTTCAATATTTTACATTTTTCTCACTTTTCTCAATACAATATATGAATGACAAATATTTATTTTTAATTTTAATTTTACAAGAGAATATATACTTGTAAATACATAAAACTCATTGTATTTAATATTTATAAATAATTATATGAAGTCTCTATAAGTCATACACAAATATTTTATTTTACGCTCTAATCACCATTTTGATCATCTAGGTTTTATATTCCACACGTAATAATATAATACAATTTACTGTAATAAGAATAAGAAAATATGCTCAAAAGCATTATAATTAACTAATAAACTACTAAAAAGGATTGATGAATACATTAAAAGATAATTATATCGATGAAGTACTAGAGACATTGAAGATAATTTATACAATTTTTAATTTAACATACAAAATAATGCTTTATAAATCTTTATTTTTTTTTAAAGAAAACGTTTACAAAATTAAAATCTAATTTAATGTTTACAATTTCTTGTTCAATACAATTAAATTTTTTTTTTTATTTCTTCATCTAGTATGTAATATGTTAACGGTTAACGAAACATCTAATGAAAATTATAAATTTGTCAAATATTCACTATTTTCTGATAATTAACATTTAGCCCGAAAGCAATTGATTAGAGTTTAGGCTTCACTTTTATCACTTTTTACGATTATTAATAATTATTTCGTGCATTTGAAGATATGTATAGTAACCCTTTTATTAGTTTTTATGTACAATGAACTATTTGAATATATGAATAGATAATAATTGAAATATCTTTTTAAAAGAGATGTTGAAAAAGGATATACCATTAATCATTCAAAATGAACTGTTATTTTAATCTTGTAAGAATAAGTTTTCTATACCAATTGTAATAAAATAATAAAATAAAATAATAATTATGAATGAGATTTGATCATAAAATAGTTTTTACTATGAAAATATTTTGATAATTAGAATATTGTTAAAATTTTATTTAAAATTTTTTAAAAATGATTGAAGTTTTATTTTAAGTTTGGTAATGTGGTCCATTTACGCTATTATTATACAAATTATTATATATCAATAATTTAACAATGATTATCGAAACACTTACGGTCTCGTAATATTAAATTTATTTAACATTGCATAGTATTTTAAACAAATTAATAATAATTAAATAATCTAATTCAATAAATATTTCATATAATTTATTCAAATGTTATATATTTGACTGTATAACAAGAAATTATTTAATATCAAAATCAAAAGTTCATGATTCTTTAAAATACTCCTTAAATATTCGTATTCGATGCTTACAAGTAGTCTTTAACTTTTGTCTCCTAGACTTCAAAAAAATGTAGGTGTCCTAAGAATCGAGAGTGTTAAAAATAAATCGTAAATTCGACTCCAAATATTGTATATATATTAATAAAAAAAATTTTAATATCTTATTAGTCTAAATTGTAAATACTATATATTGATATATTTCATTGCGATAAAACATATTTATGTACACATGCATTATTCATACATAACTTTTACAAAAAACAAACAAAAAAATCAAATCAGTTGTTCAATTCACAATTTTACTTATCCGTAACGCAAGATCTTTCACAGCCTTATAGTACAAAAAAAAAACATCGGACATGTAGCCTTTTATAATTTTTCCCTTAAATCAACGGGTGCTTTTCTTCATTCTCAATAATTTTCTAATCATAATCATTAAAAGGTTTATTATGTTTGAAAAATTTTACATTGCGAGAGATTTTATTAAAAACAAAGAGTACAAATATTTTAGATGTTTTACAAAGAGAAAGAAAAAATTGATGTGCTTTCAGCTATGAATTATGTATAAAAAGTCTCTGAATACTCTTAATGTACCAAAGGAAGATTAACGACTCACGTCTTTAATACTAACTATAAATAAAATTGAATTATTAAAGTTTAGTTGGAAGTCTGCAAGCTTTATTGTTTGCACAGCGCACTTCAAAATTATCATTGCGTTTTCTCTCTTGAAATAAACTTTGTAAGTTAACTTGTTTACTGCACATTTTGAAATGCAATGATAACCATTTCACTCGCTCGAACTAATTTAAATTTGACTATCAGCAAGCAAACAATAAATTCACACTCAAACACTTGTAAACGCTCATTTATTCAAAGCTAATATTAAAAATGTATAAATTTTGAAAAAAAACTTATTGGATCGGCCAAATGCGTCATCTCCACGAAATACTTATAACTCTTAACGAGTATTGATGTGGACTTATCGTGAAGACGGGCTTTTTTATGTTGAATTTTCGTAATCTTTTCACGAGTGTCGACAGTTTGTTGGCTTTTTGAGACGTCGCAGAATCGCTTGTCCCTGTTCTCTTCAAACTGGAGATTCTTGGGTTGAGAGAGATTCTTTTACCTGTTTAAAGCTATAGGCGTACGAGTTTGAGCTTCACTCGCTCACTCGCTCATAGACCATGACACGATATGTTGGCTGTGATTGAAGGACGAGAGTTCCGCGAGAGCGAGTGAGAAAGAGAGAGAAAAAAGAGATGTACGGAGTTAGACGGAGAGAGCAAGACCCAGACGAGCGAGAACCATTTCCTTTCGTAGCCGCGTGATTTCCCAATAAACGTCGTGGACTGTAATCAAAAGTGGAGTGTAATTAAATTATTCCATACAAGTATCGCTAAACTTGGTAGGCATGTTCCAAAATTCCAGATCAATGCATTCTTTAGATTTTACGCGTTACGTGTTACAAGTACAATTGAACTCGCAACACAAGAGCAAGTAATATTTTAACGCTTTTGAAAGATGCGGTGGGCTTGTCCCCAAAAAAAAAAAAAAAAAAAAAAAAAAAAAACATTATTTCGCTTCACATTAAAAGAGCATACCTTTTTATATATTTATGTGCAAAATTCATTTATTTTAAAATAATTTTTATCCATTTTTAAAGATTTACCTGAACTTTTCACAAGTCCTCGCTCGATGTATCGGAGATAGTTTAGAAAGTCACAAACCGCTATGATCTATTTAATAAATAAATAACATTCATAAATATTTATTTCTCAAACAATAATTAATTTAAATGCTTATTCAACTACAACTTACTCTATTCCGACATATTTGTGAAATACAATGCCATTGATTTTCTTGATCGCCCATTCGCATTCGGTAATGACATTGTCGCGGTGCTTCCAATAGCGCGCATTTTCTGTATTAAAAAATTATTTATATTTTAATATATTCTTAATTTTAAGGAAATAACTATAAAACACAATTACAAATATCATTTGATTAATGGTGTTTATAAATGTACAAGCACATTATATTTAAATTTCGTTCTAAATAGCCAATAATATTTTAATACGGTAGCTAGTTCAGTATCCTCAATATTCATATAAATATTAAATAATATCAATAACTTTCATTTTATTATTAAGTATAATTTTTTTTAGAAATCCAATTAAAAATTTCTTTCTTTCTTTTTGAAGCATATTTTTGTTGTAATAATAATATTTAATTTTAATAGTAATGATGATGATTTGTTGCAAATAAATACTCGTACCAAATTTATAAGAACTATATACTTTTAAAGCTTTTTGGTTTTATGTTATATCTAAAAAAAAGTTTTATCATCAAAATTTGTAAGGTAAAAATTTACTGGTAACTAGTTAAATGAATGAGCTTGCTGACAGTATTATGAGCATATATAAATTTTATTCCCAAGTAAATTATAAAAAGTGCAATTCCAAAAGTTAAAAATAATTTCTTCATATCGTAGGTTTTAAATGTTTGTATTACAAATAAATTTTACGGGAAAAATTTATTTTTTAAGAAAAATTTTTTCACAAAAAAACATAAGAACTGAGCGTTGTTTACTAAAATTATTTATATTTCTTTAATTCTACAATATTTATCTCCTTAATGAACTCGAAAGTGAGGTGCACAAAGTCGATAAAGTAAACACGAGTATGCATGAATATTTCTTTGCCCCATTCACTAATTAAAATAATTTAATTTAAAAATAAATAAAAACTAAATAAATAATGACGTAAATTAAGACAAGTAATTTTTTAAAATAGATTCATTTAATGAAGACGTAATCATGTAATGTTTTAATTTTTTTATTTTTATTGATAGTTCTATTGAATAAACGATATATATGATATTATTTAAAAATAGTTCCTATTTCGTTTATAAATACGTTTTTCATTTTATTATTCATTCGTCAAAAGAAAATGATTAAGAATTAATTTGATTATTAAATGTTAGCTATTTATTTTTCAGGATCATCTTAAGATTTAGTTAATATTTTGAAATCTTATTAATGAAAATTGAATTAGAAAAATAAAAATTCAAAAAAATATTGGCAAAGTTAATTATAAATCATATTCATAATATATTAGATATTATGCTACGCGTATCGCCTAAACAAGTTGAATACTCTATGAAAGTGCGAGGTGATAAGGTTAATATATTGCAAACTTCAGTGCGAGAGTTGTCGAAGTTAGGAGCAAAACAATAGAAAGGCAGGGGGGGGGCACAAGTGCATTATTTTGACGATAACTCACTTGGGAAATCCTAGCTTCGTTTTGTCGCTGACGGCTTCGACGAATATAATTCCGTCCAGTACAGCCTGTCTGACACGAGCACCGAGTTCCTTGTTCGGAAAGTCGAGGCACAGATCGATGTCCTCCCGGAAGATTCTCCCCAGGAAGGGGTCGGCCTTGTCGACGCAGGGGTTAGCCTTCCACCTGAGGAACTCCCCGTGAATCCGTGGATCGACCTCCAACCCCAGCTCCCGACACTCTTTTTCTCTTTCCCTTTTGGAACACATCACATTCGAATCATTAATATTTGAATTAGCTGCATTATCAAATGCAATAGTTTTTTATTGTTTATAATAGGATTGAGGCTAAGTAGAGCAAGATGAATTTGAATATTCTTTTTAAAGCGCTCTTATTTATAAAAATACTTTTGTCGAGGATTTTTTTTTAAAATTATTTATCCCACAATGGTCGATGTTTATTCTGCAAACCGGTTATTATAAATGAAATATTGCAAAAAATATTTCATTTTATCTTTCTAGATATTAAAAACTTACAGTTTTTCTCCTATTGCACCTTTTAATAATTTACTGTCTTACACAAAAAAACAAAATAAAATCTCTATGCAATAAATATCCACAAGCAAACTACATTTTAAAATCATTATTTAATTTATATATAATGCAAGTATATTCATAAATATTGTAATAAATCTTTCAGTCAAACGTCTTTGTCCACAATTTTTAATAATTTACAAATTACCCTTAAATTGTATCTAAATTTAAATTTAAAAGATCGCTTATCATTTATGAATTTTTCGTAAAATTATTCCGAAATATTGCGGCCTTCGATCTTTTACTATTCGCAATAAAACGCTTGATCCAATCACAAGAAAAGACAGTTAATGTTACTGAAGCATTAATTCAGACATTTTCTTCGAGTATTTTCAACTTTACGATTACGGGTATACTCTTAGGATAGTGTCATAAAACGTTAGTACAGCGTATAATCAAGAGAAATGGGAAGGGAGATTGATAATTTGCTTGAATAGAGAGGTGAATGATACCGCCAATTTAAATTCTAAGTAAACTTTACATTGAAACATTTTTTTAATGATAGTTTAATTAGATGAGAATTAATTTAATCAAAGAACATTTAAAAAGGTGAATCATTTCATTAATTTGCTATATTCGTATAAAAATTCACGTGGAAAATTCAGTGAAATACTGATTAGTAATACTGTAACGTTGAAGATATATTTGTTTTTCTATAAACTCAAAAACAATTGTTAAATCGCTACAATAAAATATTTTTTTATTTGGAAGAATATTTGATTAGACAAGAAATAAGCTTACTGTGGTGAAAGTATTTCTTCAAAATCTACTATAATCCCAGATTACGGATTACCAATATTTGTTTCTTGTAGAGAATTCATAGTATAAACTTTTTATGACAAATGACTTTAATTTCTAAACACAATAGTGGGATATAATATAATAGGTACAAGATCCATTGTAAGAATTAATATGTATTGTATTATATTTTAATATTCTATCATTACATTTTTTAAATGAAAATTAAATGTTTATAGAAAAATTGTATTTTAAAGGTGTATGTTTTTAGAAAAAAATATAAAATTTTAAAAGGTAGTCTAGGTAATGATTGGTATTCAAATATATTTCTCCGTGACTTTTTGGAATAAAAATCTGTAATTTTATTTCCCTGGGCTTTCATCGTGTAGGAAATACATAATAATTTTAAAAGTGAAAAAATTTCCTCGTTGGTTTCATCATTCACCCATTAGAATGGCAGGTTAAATAGGATATTGCCGGGGAAAGGAAATAACCTCACCTCTCCCTCTTCCTCTCACGCTCCCGGTCGTGCTCTCGCTCCCTTTCCAAGTCCCTTTCGAAGACGCTGTCCCGGTCACAAGGCAGGGAAGCTCTGAGATCGCGTTGAGGCGAGTCCGGGGGCGAGTTTTCCCTGCCATATTTGAGATTAAAGTGCGAAGGAGATCTCCGGTGTTTCTTGGTGAAAATGCTGCTGCTTTGCTGCTGCCCATGTTGTTGGTGTGCGTCGTCGATGCCAGTGCAGGAGCCAGCAATCTGCGGGTGGAGATGCGGGTTCGGCCTCGCCGGGGTTGAAGTGAGGACGAGGGTTTTGAGGGCAGCGACCTCGGCTGCGAGGACCTCTGCCTTCATGCGACTTTCCTCCAGGAGTCGCTCGGCGTTCGCCTGCCTCTGGTTTGCCTCGCGCACCATATTGTGTGCCTCCTAGAATCAAGCAATCTTGGCTGAGTTGGAGATATAGGTATAAGGGATATTATCAACGGAAATACGGGAATGGCACACAATTAAGTTTCTCGCTGAATTATAGATGAACGAGACCGAGAAAATCAGTCGAGCTAGAAAGTACATGGGAGACACGCGTACTTTCTAATTTAGACAGGTCATCGAGGGGAGAACTAATGAGATGACATTATGTCGATATCAATACGGTAATTTTTCGCTCTGATAGCTATATTTTAGTTTTTATCCAGACTAAATCAAAACCAATTGAACATCTCATTACGTTTCTAATGACAAGTTATTAATTTCGTTAAATAAAACAAACTTTAATCATAACTTATACTATAATAGATCAGCATTATCAATCTAATTATTTTGCACTATAAAACATTTTTTGCTTATTGTTAATAAATAAAATTCTATATCTGTGGAATGAATCATTTAATATAAAAGATAAAAATGAATATCATGAATTTTATAAATGTATATAAATTGTACATAAAACAATTATATTCTTACGAATTTTTTAACTTGCATATCAATTAGTATAAAATTTGTACAATTAATCGAGAGTTTCATTGATAATAAAGAAATACATTCAGTTCCATTTAAGAAGCTTTACATTTATAAAAGAACAAATTCAAGATTGTAAAATATGGTATGAATAAATCATATCGTATACAAAGTCTAATGAACTGACTAAATTTTAAAAAGCAAATACTTTCTTTACTATAAATTCTATAAAATGCCTACTTGTATGATTTATATAACTCAACAATCGAATTAAAATAATAATAATAATAATAATAATAATAATAATAATAATAATAATAATAATAATAATAATAATAAAATGGACAATAGTAATCACGTCATAAATGTTAATACAACAAGATTTATGCATTCAATTTTTTCATTTTAGAAATAATAATAAATATTATATATGAAAATAAAAAAAAAGAATTAATAAATTTTCAACAAAATAAATAATTTAATTATAATATGAAGATTTACTTGAGTTTTTCTTTTTTTTTTTAAATTAGAATTTAATTGAATTAAAAAAACTTTTCGCTGTTATTTAGAAATCTGAAGTTTTGAAATGTATTTTTCTTTTAAATCAAGCTTTTCAATTCATTTTAAAGAAAATTTTATTACATTGAGTAATATTCAAATTTTCATTATAACTGATAATTTTTAAAACCATCTATGCAAGAATTTGAACAATACTCCTTTTTACCTGTAAATAATCAAATCTCTCTTTTAAGATGAATCAGTTTATTATTCTTTATTATGTCAAATAGGTAAAATATTTCTATAAAATTTATAATTTTTCATAATGAAAATGAGAAAGGGTTGGTTTTTTGTCTGAAACTAAAAATTACGCTGACAATTTATTTTTTTAACAAGGAAAATAAAAGAATCGCAAGCCGCAAAATTAGGACGTATTAAATCTGTTTTATACCCTCGTAAAATAAGACAATTGGATTTTTACCAGCAAAACTTTAATTAAAACTGCAAATAATATTGCGTATGCATTTAAGCGAGCTCCAAAAGCCGTTTAATTTAAAAAAATCCATATTGTAATTAAATGACAAAAAAGAAGGCCTTACCTGAAAGAGACTTGCTGTAAGTTCTTCGAGCTCGGCTTCAACGTCTTGGCGTATTCGTGACAATCGTCCAACTTCTTCATCCTTAAGTTTCAGCTCTTCATGGGCGAGATGAAGTTCTTCCTGAAGCTTGGCGATTGCCTGCTCTTTGACCTCGGCGACGGCGCGACCCCATTGCACCGCAGATGGTGATAAAGGATCACACCCCTCATCACTAGGCTCGACCGACGCCCCGTTCAAAAGAGACTCGACCTTCGGACTTGTGGCCAATTGATTTTTTGTCTGAAAGAGCAATTACAATAAATATTGATACTCCTCATATCGCATCAAGTAATAAGACTATGTTTTATAAACAATTATAATACTTGTGTTTAATTAATTAAAATAATTTTATAGATATTTCCTTTTACTTTAAACATTTCACCATTGAACGAGTACAGTTATTAATTATTAATATTTCTTTTGTAATATTTATATATATATATATATATATCTCCAATTTCTCTATATTTAAACTATATTTTATTCTATTTTATTCAGTTAATTAACAAGAATAATAATGCCTTACTTAAGCACTACTTACATCTGATTGCCAATTAATCTTTATTTCTTAAAAAATTTTCAATTTATTTTTCGACGGTTTATCTTGATTTTTACAATATTTGAAATTAAAAAATTATTGATCATGTACCCGGCATTCTTTAAAGTAACAAAAGAGTAATTGAGGCTATTTTATTCAAGTAATTGAGCGATTAAGGTCAATTTATTATCCGTTGTTTATGCAAAGTTTTATCGCGATTAAAAATTATTAAATTAATAATATTTTTTAATTATTTCAGTTATTTTGATTCTTTTTAAAATCAAGAATTTATTGTAGTTGTCAACTAATATATTCTCACTATCTTATTAAATAGTTACTAAAAATCTTGTGCGGAAAATTGAATTAGCCACAACTTACGATTAGTAAGACAAAACAATCTCCTTGAAGCTCATCTGATATTTAATTAACATTTTAATGTTATAGATATTAATATTTTACTTGAAAAATTTTTACATTTGTATAAAATAAAAGGTTCACATAATAATCTTACTTACGCTTTACATGAATAATCTTAAAAAATCATAATATTTATTTTAAATATTTTACTTTTCAAATTAATATTTTAAAAAAAAATTAATAAATTTAATTTTTCAGTTTTTTTACATTATAAGTAAATGAAATAAAATGCATTTGTTAATGGTTATAATGTTAAAGTTTAAATGATAAAATAGAAATTTTTTACTTATTTTTTTGTTTATTTTACGTAATAATTTTATTTAATAATAAAAAATTTTAATTTATTAAAATTTCAATTGTTGAATATTTATTCATATTTTTTGATCAAAATTTAAAACAAAACAATTATAAATTAAATAGCACTTTTATTGTTTTTCATTGTTCGTAATAAATAAATAAAAGCTCATTGCTAAATTCCATGTAATGATCAATAAATTCGTGTAAAATGGAAAATTCTAAAAAAAATTCCGTTTATGACGGCTCATTTCTCTTGGAAAAACAAGTTTAAAACGACAATAATTCAATAGTACAAACTTCAAAACGCTTATTTCACAGAGAAATATCTTTTCTCATGACATCAGCTCATACTTTTAAGGAACTCAAAATGCTATTGTGAAAAGTTAAAATGAACAAAGAACTGAAAGTGAAGCTTAAAATGTTTAAATAACAGAAGGCGAATGTCTACTACTCACATCGACGAGGATATTACCGGCGACATCACCGAGTTCTCCGGAATTATCATTATTCCGCTCGAGCTGCTCAGTGGGGATTCCCTCGTTACTGCGTAACTGCGTAGTAGACGTGGTGAGCTTCGCCTCGGACAGTCGACGGCGATCGAGGGACTCGCTGGGGATCATCGACGTCGTCTTGGCGACATCAGAGGGCCGCCTCCGGCTCAGGACACCCCGTGGTAGTAACCCTTCATTGTACGAGAATATGGAGATAGGCTTCGTCGAGCTGTAACCAAGAAGGCGTTTCTGAATTTTTCAAAGGAAGCAAATGTCTCCGTACTTTTGTCGCTCGAGTGCATTTTGAATTTCGATAAACGAAGGGTAACTACGCCCTTAGGGCGAAGTAATATTAATGAGTAGAGGCAACCATAGGGATAGAGCTGAGTTTTTATTATTTCAAACAAATATTCATCACACACGAGTAATCCTATCACCGAAAATTGAAAATCATTATTACATGAGATATCCATTTTTTTTTTTATAAAATTATAAAGTATCTCTGATACTTTTTGCTTCATATACAGTTTCAATAAAAATTCACATTGCTGTTTTTCATCTATATAAAAATAAGTTACTCGTAATGGAAGTATGTTAGATAAAGAGAAATTATATGGTTCTTTTTTATAATAATATGTGCATTTCTTCGTAATTACAATATACCTACTTATTGAATAGTGCCGTATAAAAAGTAATTCGAATTAAAAACTGTTATGGAAAAATAAATTTAAAAAATTAATCGGACTGGCTTACAGTATAATTTGTGGAAATATTGCTTTAATTTAATATTTTAAATAGTCGTGTAACTACCTTACATCTAATATTAATTTTAAATATTAAATAGAGAAAAAACTTTAACTGTCATTGAAAATAGAAAGTTAAACTAAATTCAAATAACAGAATTAAAAACTTTATTAGAAAACTAATATCTTATCTATCACAGTTAATCGAAACAAGTACTACTTATTTTAAATCGTTATAAATTTAATTATGTTTTATATTAAATTTTCTTTTTTTGTGTTTTTAACCCAAAATTTAAATAGTTTCAGGAATATAAAACAAATGTCACATCATAAGTAAGATAATTATGTATTCATATTTTATAAAATCAACATTTAAATATATTATATAGTATATATAAATATATACCTTCATGCAAATTTTAATATGTAAATAATTAATGTAATGAGGAGAGAAAGCTTTAGAATAGATACTTGATGCAATTAAAATTATTTACGAAGAATTAGAGAGTAGTTATAAAGAAAATTAATAAAAAATTGTTCATTTTCATATAAATCATCTGAATCAATAATTTATCATTAGTGTATGTCTATGAAAATGTATTAAACATATTTATATATTAACAGGTAAATTTGTTATAACATTGCCGAGATTACTAATTATGATTATTGCAACAGTATTTCAATATTATAATATTAAATTAACACAAATTCTTTCAATTTTATATTTAAAATAATAATAATTACCTGAGATAAAAGACACATTGTCTAACATATTTTAGTGAAAAATAGCTCAATCAATATTCTTTGAAGAAAAGTTGGACACATTAATTATAATTATATTAAGTCAGTATTTGAATAGTCATTTCAAGCCCTATGCCCTTATAAATTAATTTTTTAAGGTTTTACAATTAGATATTAAAGTGTGTGAATATATTTTTTAAGTAGCTGATAATCCAAATATTAATAAAACAACACATGATTGAGTATCAGATATTTAAAATTACTTTACCACAGGCATAAAACTTTAAATTGTAAAGTAGAAAAGGCTATTGTTTGTAAATTAACTTTAATTTTATTTCACTTAATAATCATGGTATAGAATAAATAAATTTTTAAACCTTTTCAATTAATATAAAATATTTCTATTTCTATTCGAAACTCCAATGATCTCTCATTATTTATGCAATGAATATTTGTATATTTAATTGAGGCAATATATGTTTATCGTTTTTAAAAATTTGCAAAAGCAAAAATATTAAATTAAGTGATCATGCGTTTGAGTAGAGTGACATTACACTCTATAATCTAATACGACTTGTATTTATTTTTTAAATTACGAACATGTAAAATTGAAAGCAATTACTAGCATTAAGTAGTACATTCACCTGTATGCTAATCACCTCACATTAACTTTCTCATCGCGAAGATAAAACGAGATTAATCAAGATAAATCTTTGCGCTTACAGACATAAAATATTAAAATATGCTAATTATAAAATATTTTCGGAAAAAAGCTCTAAAGAGATAATTTACAAATTTGAATGAAAATAAAAATCTCACCTTGTCCTGCAGAGCTTGGTGTCATCCTCGTCGAAAAGACTCGTAGGCTCGTCGAGTTCCTCCTCGGCTTTGGAAGTCGCGTACCCGAAGAGGTCAGTGGCCGCACGCGCCAGGTCGCTCTTGAGGATGGGGTGGGGTGCGTGCCCGAGACCCATACCCGGGGCACAATCTGCCTCATCTCCGAAGAGTTCGTCCTCGTCGGTGGTGTACTCCTCGTCCCCGGTGGTACCGGTACTTCCGGCGCGGCGATGCTTCGTTGTCAAAGGCCGGTACGCGTACTCGCTCGAACCCGTTGTCGTCGCCGAATCGCTCGAGTCCATTGAGTTTGGTTGCTGCTGTTCCTGTGCGGACTTCATGACACCTGGGGACATGAAAAATTTATTGTTTTAGCTTTCATTTTTTTTGGGAAATAAGTTATTAATTGCGATTAAGCTATATTTGATGCTAAACATTTTTTCCCTCTTTCCTCTTTATACACATTTGTAATTCTAAAGGAATTACATCTATTTAATCAGAATTCCATTCATTGAAATGCAGCAAAATGTTTTTACAATTCCGATGATACAAGCAAATGCACAAAATATATTTTTTTCATTTTTAATTACATGAACAGCCAACATTTTTAATGAAATAAAAATGTTATATTTAATAATAATTTTCATTAATCATTAAATTGAGCAAAAATCTATTTTAAAAATCTTCAGATAAATATTAAGTGATTAATAAAACAAATAATTACCCGTATTTTTCTTGATTTTGGATGTCATATTTTCCATAAATTAGTTTTATTTTTAATAATCTATAATCACTCTGCTTTTGTTAATTTCGAATTAAAAGTATTATTGAAATCATTATAATCTACATTTAATAAATTTAATTTAATAACTTTGATATTTGATATTATATATTAAGCTCATCGATGTCTGTTAGCAAAAATTTAAGGACTTATATAAAAGTGCAAAAATTTTATTTATATATATATTTAAAATTAAATGCAATTTAATAAATATTAAATTACATCATAAATTATTTTTCACATCTTACACAATATAACACCTGCAATAGAGTTATTATTTTTATAAACATTCAACAATTTTATTATGTAATATCTGTATGTCAATTAAAAATAATGGGATTTCGAATTTGATAATGAAGAGTTATTGTATTTTTCGTTTACATAACAAGTTAACTAAACGCATAATTCATCATAGCAATGGACTGTGAAATCAAAATGATAATCTTTCACATTTGTCTTTATTAGTTTATTTTATGTATTACATTCAAATTTATTTATTTTGAACTGTAAAATTAAATTATGCATATTAAAAGTTATTATCAATTTCTGTAGAGAAATGAAATTTATGTATACGTGTAATATATTTCAAATTATAATCAATTTCTTGAATTTTTTATACATTTATGTTGTTTTGATGACATTTTGAAGAATTATATTAAATATTATTATTAGTTTGTGTGGATAAAGTCATAATTATATTTAATGCAGTTCTATTGATCATCGAAAGTACCATTGCATAAAATATAAAATATTTACAAATTTGTTTTCAGATCATGACGACATGTTGTACAACGACGCATTAATATTATAAGCACAATTAAATAAATTATAAACTTTTTCGTATTATATACCATGTAAATCAGGGCAGATAATATTATAAATCATAACATTAATTATAAAATTCACTATCATTCTTATGATATTACTAAAATAAAATAAAAATGATGGAGTAGTCTGCACAAATGCGGACTCCCTTTTTATTTTTCAAAATAATCAGTTCTCGGTAAGAGAAAACGCCTCTTGGTAGAAAAGAAATATCTATTATATACCCGTTAATGTTGCAATATTACAAGATAATAAAGTGCCATTCTCGTACTAATATAGTAATTTTTTTTTTACTCGAACATATACTCTTTTCGACTGAATGAAATTAATTTTGCAGTCGTCGCGTGATAGGAAAAGCGCAAAAGAGTCGGCTCTGGGACGAAGCTGTATGAGCAGTAACAAACAAAAAAAAAAAAAACAAAAAAAAACAAAAACAAAAACTAAAAGCCAAGTTGTATAAAAGGTAATGCGCGAGTACAATTGCTGCTCTCAGTTTTCAAAGTCCCTTGTGCAAGGCCTCCGTCAAACGTGACACTTATATCGTAAAATAAATAATAAACTCGAAAGCGCGCAAATGCTCATAATCTCGTTGAAGAATTTTCAAGAAAATTTATTTGCCGGGCTTCTACTGTTTTGACCGAGCAAGACCACGTAAATTTAGAAAGCTTAAACAAAGTTGGAAGTATTTGAGTTTGGATAATAGCACGCGGCACTATTCCTCTTTTCTTTTCGAGCCCAAATTTTCGTTTTAGTTTTTATACATTTTTTATTTCGTTTTAATTTCGTTTTAATGACGGAGCTTATTAATTCCTCCCCATGAGGCCTGCGAATTAAATGGAAATGCGCCGCGATCCAGATCCTCGTTTCCTCGGTCGAGAGACGAGGCACTTGCACTCGAGGTGAAAAGGGCCTGGAAAATGCCGAGGAAGCAACAATCGGAAAAGTTGGCGTGAAAGAATGCGCAGGTGGAATATCCCACAGGCATTAGCTACACCCACGCACGGACAATGGGGTTTCCGTTCTCACGGTCTGCCGCGTCTTTTCCGCGGCTCTTTTCTTCTTCGTCGTAGTTGTCGTGGTGAGCCCTGGGGACCGCGGCTGAGGCTACACCCACTATCAACGGTTAACCCGTACAAGAGCCTTGCGTCAGGTGTAGGCTCGATCCTCGCACGCATGCGCCTCCTATTAAACCTACTTTCCCGTGCCTTTCCTATTTGCCCTGACACACGTGACTTTTATAATCTTCTTCTTGCTCTGGTGACCGCCTGCCTCTCTTTCTACATCAAGTGCGACTGTATTTTTGGTGGAAAATAAATAAAATAAATAATAAAAATAAAACTCGACCCAAGTTTTACGCGTTCGCTTCATTTTGTTTAATTGTTTTCGCGGCGATCTCGAGTAGACGAGGATTTACAATTTCTTGCGACGCGCTAATTTTTATTTATAAAGGCATTCATAATAAACGGACCAGTGCTGACAAAAATATAAAAAAAAAAAACTTATTCTTCATTGTGAGTGCATTGCTAAGCAGTTTTTTTTTTTTTTTTTAAACAATATACTTTCGTCTATTTGCTTCTTTTATTTGTTGACTCTAATCATGTATATAAAGCCAACCTTCGTACAAGATTCAATTGCCGAATTAATTGAACGTTTTATCAAGGTAATATTATTAAATATCTAGATTAAAACTATCCTTCTATTCAAATTGAATAACCTTTTTATGCACAATATTTCATAATTAATGAAGAGGACCATCGAACAGAATGAACCTGATAAAATGACTGCTAATGCATAAACAACTCTGAAAATTGTACCAGAAATGTATATGCTATAGTAGATAATAACCACTTTTGCATTAATTTAAATTTGTAAACACATTACGTATTTCCCATGCGAATTCTTGCATTTCATCAATTATATTCATATGCATTCTTAGCGATCAAATAAATTTATTTTCATTGTTTTGAAAGTCATATTTTACCATATTCTGTAAATGCTTAATTAACTTCAATGATGAAACATTTTATTAAATAACAAGTACCTTGATAAAAATATGTTGTTTCTAAAATAATGTATAAATATCATTTTAACAAAATCTTCAAATAAATAATAATAACAAATTCGATATCAACAACGAATAGAAATAATAAGAAACATTCGAACTACTTGTATTTTATTATTGTTTAATTTTTCATTCCGAATTATAAACGTAAGAAACTGAATCTATTATCTTCCATGTGCACGTGTCAAATTAAAATAATTCAAAATTTATAATTTAAATATAAATCTATACTTAACTATGATGTCAAATAACCTAGTTAACGTTCAGTTATAATTAGTTTTCATTCTCTTTTTAAATGTAGAAGTTAACTGAAAATGAGGAAAAGCTGATAGCCATTATTCTAATTACTTTTTTCAATAATTTATACAGTTCGTAATATAAGAATTCTTATATTATTCATAATGATTGTTTAGTAATTGGATAAATAATTATTCTAACATATAAAATAGTGAATTATATTTTGCATATATTTATAATTGAAAAATAATTTTAATAGTATTTTTTTAAAAAAATACTATTAAAATTTATAAGAATTTTTTTATTACATCATTTGTAATAATGCTTTGTGATCATAAAAGTTATAATATTTTAATGTGTGGTGTATTTTTAAGGTAAAATGAGTGTTATTAGAAATAAAATTATTTTTTCACTATTTATATAAAATTTGATAAAATTTCATGTTTGCGGTTAAAAGTATTGAATTCATAAAATTTAATATGTCGATTTATTAATAGTAATTACAAAAATTCATACCACATAAAAAGAATACTCAGTAATTGGACTTAAAAAAAAAAGATGCAATTAAATACAAATAACATGAAATTTTATTGAGATTAGTGAAAGTTTAATCTTTTATCAGTGAGTTTAATGTTTAATAAATACTTTTATTTATGTAATGATAATAAAAGAATGAAGCTCAATTAATGAATCTTGAATTGCACGTCGAATTCGATAAAATAAAATACCTGAGTGACAGCAATTAACATTAATAAGTAAGTTGAAATGTACATTTAATAATCAACCATTATTTTATAATGATTTGATAAGAATAGGCTACAATAATAATAATAATAATAATAATAATAATAATAATAATAATAATAATAATAATAATAATAATAATAACTTTGTCGCCGCAATTAAGATAACGAATCAAGTGATATCGAAAGCAAGAGATCAAAGGATATTGATACGATAACTGAAAAAAGTCATCGTATTTGCAGAATCATCTTTGTAATGTCTAGGAGATAATTGAAAGGAGAATAAAGCAGTTAGAGAAGCGAGTGATAAAGTTATCAGAGAAAAATCGCAGCCAGGTGGGTTCCGAAAAAATAATCTTAGATAAGGCGAAAAGAATATATTGTAACCTTCGCGAATTTATTACGCGGAAGGCGCAATGTAAAGCAGCTCTAGCATTATCAAACCATCGGTTGCAAATACTCGCACCTGCCTCTGGGAGCGAATAACAAGTGCCTCCACACTAATTACCGCTTACTCGAGGTATGCTTACACGAGACAGTTGCAAGCTGGAGAAGCCTTCCACTACTCCCTTTTTTCCGTAAATCCGAGCTTTCCGGGTTACGTAAGTGTGTCGTCGCCTGGGAAAAGCGCGCGCCAGGGCCGCTCGTAATTAGGAGTTCGGTCTCGCTCCCTCTCGTTATTTTCCCTTTAGCGGCTTTTCATTTCGTGCTACTAGTCACGTGGCGCGAGTAACTGCTAAGCTCTCGCGGTTATTGCAGGTCTGCACCATTATCTCAAACGCTTTTCTCGGGCTTACGACCGCCTCTCAAAGCCTACTTTATGAGCTTTTCCCGCATGGAAATTCGGAAACCACGAACCCGGGATATAATGCCCACGAAAAATCGGCTGGAGATTGATTGCTTCCGTATATTCATATGATTAATTCAATAACGCAATGGCGTGATATTAAATCAGTCTTGAATACTTTATTATTATTATTACTATTATTATTATTACTATTATTATTATTATTATTATTATTATTATTATTATTATTATTATTATTATTAGCATTTACCATTTATAACGGTGAATGGAGAAATTACATTGCATAATAATAATGCCGAGGTAGCTTCGTCAAGTTCGCGTTATGAGCGAATTATTTTTCCAATTTTGTTATTACAATTAAATTTAATTAAATAATGAGTTATTGAAATGAAGGATATACATCGTTAAATTGAATAAATTTTACATTTCCGAGAAAACGAGAAAAATGTATGCTTTCTGTGTCATTTTGATATAATGACCGTAAGTTTCCGCATTTTTGAACTATCACAATCACCACTCCTGTATGAACTTTTAAACGAATTTCTCAAAGAGAAAGTTCCCGCGCTAATGCACATTTGCTGTTAATCGATACTAGTGCCAATGTTTTGTTTCCTTACAATAAGCTGGGATGTATATAATAATTTCTTTATTTTTAATTACAATCTTATTACGATTAAATGAATTCATTGCTAATTAGTGAAAATTTAATTCGTCCTTCATTTTGATCCTAATTCATGACTCGATAAATAAGATATTAATATAAAATTAATAAAAAAAAAACTAGCTATTATGAAAAAGCAGGAACGGCTTCTTTTATGAATGAAA
This sequence comes from Eupristina koningsbergeri, assembly GCA_018907245.1. Lineage (NCBI taxonomy): Eukaryota > Metazoa > Arthropoda > Insecta > Hymenoptera > Agaonidae > Eupristina > Eupristina koningsbergeri. The sequence goes on from JACCHV010000177.1 coordinate 40,959, forward strand.
TAATTATAATTAAACAACTATGGAAAACCAGTACATAAAGGTAATAATAAATTATGATCGAATTAACTGTTGAGCATTATAGTTTTACCACATTGTTTCTACAATAAACTATCAATATGCAGTCAAGCCATTATATAATTTTAAAACATTACAATAATATATTTTTCATAAGTATAAAAATTTATTATCGATCATTATAATGCTTTGTATCAATTCAGAAATTTATGAACCTTTGAATAATTATTCAATTCATAAATCATTCTTTCTATCCTGTATAAGTTAAAGATTCTTCGTTAAACTATAACTCTTAACTAAAAGTTAAAAATAGTAAAAAGTAAATACGTATTTTAATCAAAAATGATTTAATTTTTTTTACTTTACAATTGTATTATAGAATGAATAAATAATTGGTAAGTTTTAAAAAGATGCTATTTAAAATCATATTATACTAGATAACTAACGCGATAAATCAGCCTCATTTCCCGCTCATTATTGTATCGGCCGTTAAAAAAAAGAAAGGCATCGCTTTCATTTTCCGCAATTATGACAAGAGCACGTGCTTTATCTTTTGATCCGGTTGTGATGATGATTGCTACATGTTCAATAAACAAAGAAATAGCCTACCTATTCATTCTTCCTCATTCTATTATTTTCTTCCATTTTCTCCTTTACCTTAACTTTCTTTCCTTATCTATTTTCGCTCTTTATTTAGTTGGATTATACTATCAGCAGTTCTCTATTAATTTAATTCGTATTCTATTAGTCGATCGTTTATTTTCTTAGTTTCATAAAGTCAATAGAAATAAGGTCGTATCCAAAAAAATGAGATCAGTCAGTATAAAAGAAAGTTCCGCATCACTTTTATTTTAAATAATGCTTCAGAAATACTTTCATTAATAATTATTGAAATTTAAAAGATATACTATTTATTTCGATATTTAAACGTGATTCAACATTTTATTAATTATTCATTTAAACTTTTAATATAGTTTTTCTTTATAATATTCAAATCATCATCAATTTTTTGTCAAAATTACACAAAATTATACTTTGGCATATTATTATTCAATCAATTTTTTTATTACTTAAGAAAAAATTGGTATTAGGAAATATAACTTGTATTATAAAATAGAGTCTAAATAATAAATAATATTTATCATTGCATTACTACCGATGATATTTTAACAAATTTTTACTGTTTAACAATTTCACTATAATATTAAATTAAAAAAAAATAGTTAATTAATAATAAATATTAACAGTACATAAATAAATACATATATTTTTCTTTTCCTTTTTTATTGTTTAATTAATAAATTTTAATTGATTATTAATAAATATCACTTATTAGATCAAATTATTTTAAAATTATTATAGTTTGGTAATAATAAATTCTTTTGATCAAAAAGAATTTATAAAAACTAATAAATCTGTATCAGTAGTGACTGTAAATGTATTTATTAAAAACAAGTTATACGCAATTATTTTATCATTGCGACATATATAGTTGAAATTGATAATTCGACTAAAAATTCTACAAATATTATGTAATAAAATACTTTTTCCACTATGTGTATAAAATGCACGATAACAAAAAACAGATTGAAAATTACACGAACTAGATAAAATTTTATGTATAGCAGGTATGTAGTTTTAGTTATTAAGATAAAAATAATAGATCCTAAGACTCCGTAAAATTATTTTAGTTAAGAAAAATATTCCAACAACAAATAACACGGTAAAATAAAGAAATAAAATAATGTATGTAAATTTGATAACTATATTCACGTCTTCATTTATCTACTTAGTAAGTGAAATATCGTACTTGAATAAGTAGTAATTGAAAATAACAGCAGATAAATGAAAATAAATAAGGAAATAGAGAAGATTGCATATTCTTTGAAACAGATACAATTTTTTTATCTTGTCCATGACATATATTTCTTATAAGTTATAGCTCAATATTTCCGTTTTTTTCTTTCTACAGATTTGATAAAATATGTTGTAAAAAATCGAAAAATTATACGATAAAAAATATCATTACATTCTATTAATACTCTTTTTTTAATAGACAATTTATAAAAGTATGATTTTATAAAATTTAAATTATTTTAATAAAAAGAATATTGTAAAAAATTACTCACAGTTTTTGAATAATAAATTATTTTTAATTAGAAAACAAGAGAATAAATTTTTCTTATTTAAAATAAAACTGATCTATTTTCATATTACATTAAGATTCTTTATAATTTATTATTAGTTAATTATAATCAATTTAACTAATAAGATTTTGAATATTTATTACATATATTTCATCTACATTTATTTCTTTTCAATATCGATGCAATCTTTTTTATTTCAATATTATGCTTTCTATTTAAAATTATAAAATTATATAATAATCTAAAAGTTTATATTTCAATTTAATGAAAATATAATTATTTGATATTATTCATATTTATATTATGCATATTTTTTTTAAAAAAAGAATTATGTAATATAAAGAAAATTTTGAAAAAAAGATAAATTAATATTTAGAAATTAAACTTTAAAACTTTTAAACGTAAATTTAAATTTTAAATATATTATATCGACTTAAAAAGAAGCTTTATTTTTTAAGATAATTATTCGTGAAAATATTATAAATAATTGATATAAAAATTCTACAATCTATTAACTTATGTTACTAAAAAAAATTAAAACCCAAAATTAAATTAACATATACAATTGAAGTAAATTCTTCATAATTACTTAACTTTCTAATAAATAATTTATTTTGAAAAGGTCTTTTAAATTTTATTTTTATTTTTTAATGTTACATATTTTGGTAATATGAAAAAGCAGGATTTAAAAATAGTTTTAATACTTTATATAAAATAAAGATTGTAAAAATGATACATTAAATTTATTGTATACTTTTAAAAAAATTCTGTTGTTAAATAAACATTAAATAATTATATGACTTTTGAAAACTATAATTTATATATATAATCAATAAAATATCCTTTATTTAAATTTAAGAATAATTTAAACTAAAATTGTATTTTAAATAAATTTAAAATTCTATAATATTTTTTAAACATTTTTCATTTTTGGTTTACATGTATATCTACATTATGAAATTGGTACAGAAACAAATGATAAAAATGATATTGAAAATTTATTATTAAAATTTTTAAAAATATTTGAATACCAAATATAATTAAAAATTTTTGTAAATAATAATTGTATTCAATGTATTAATAATTGGATTATAAGAATATTTAAATTAAGCTTTATTGTATTTTAAAAAAACTTTATAATAGGATTTTTTATATATATTTTAATTATAAAATGATAATAAGATGACACAATCCACTTCTTATTTCTTAGTTCATTACTGGAAGAAAAATGTATTAAATGTATTGTTTTTAATGTTTTTTAATGAAAATAACAATATTGACATTATTTTGAAAGTAATTATCAATCAAATAAGAGTTATCTCTTATTACTGAAACCTGATTTAATAAAAAAAAATTTTTTTTCTTTCAACTGACCAATTTTTACAAAATCTAAAATTTGAGTCAATATTACTAATTAATATTTTTCAAAAAAATAACAATTTTAAATCATTTTTTGACTGGTATAAAAATTTTGCGTTACATAAATTTTTCATAAGAAATATAATAAACAGTTTAAGATATAATTAATGTCATTTTATTTTCAATTATCTAATAAATTTTTTAATATTTAATTATAGCCAAAGGTCAATACATGAAATAAAATAAAAAAAAAAACAATATATTAACTTGAATCAATGGATTGATTGAACATAAAATTTTTTGATTTATATAAAAAATTATTTATCCATGTTAGGAAGAGAGTAATTGAATCATGTAAATTATAAATGATTTTTTTTCAATAAAACCGTCCATTTATTCTTTATAAAAACTTGATAATAGTCCTTGTAGTTTTTTTATATATACGTATAGCTTAAACTTTTAAGAAGATCTAGTTTGTCCAGTAAAGTAATATGCAACAAAGTCCAGAAGAATTTTTTTTATTTTGCGCATCCTTATTGCTAAAGAAAAACAAACTAAGCACCAAGATTTCTCAAATACTAGAAACAAAGATGCATTAAAGAGTGAATAGATTACAATCGAAGAGAGTCATATGTCGTCGTATAATTAAAGAGCCTCTGTATTCGCGATGAAAAGAGAATGAGAGAGAGAGAGAGAGAGAGAGAGAGAGAGAGAGAGACGGTATTTCGAAGGGGAATCGCGTCACGGTTTTAAATCACGATTTCTCGGTGAAGAGTTGAGCTCGAGGAGTCGGTGGACTCCTCGAAGTATTGGTACATCGGAAACACGCTTCCAACTCCTCCAACCTCGCAGTATGCACATGTACATGTATACCTATGCAAAAGATGTACTGTAAGTGCTTTTTCATGAATTTTCCTTCTCATTTTTTTAAATGTTTCATTTTTACTCTATAAATTATTATTTTTTCTTACTGCATAAAATTTCCTCGCAGTACAGTTTACGCACAAGCACCTTCTTGAGGCTTTACAATAAGATTTAAATTAAGATTTCATATTAATTTAATATGAAATTTTAATTAGGTAGATCGAGCGATAAGATATCATAGTTAATTTTGCTCTTATACATGGCTGATCTTTTTGAATTTTGACCTGATACTTGTATTAATTGTACAAACACATTGAATAATTTTCAAGAAATTCAAGTTAAAATAACTTGCATGCAGTGTAGCAACATCTTAAAATAATAGATTACACATTATTAAATTAAGCTTTGCGTAATTATCGTCGAATAATTTGTAATATCCGTTAGTTCTCTATCGTCTTCCCATCTCAATTCTCCTCTTCGCTTCCTATTCCTTTTCTCAATTTGCTTCTTTTTTGATCTTTTATCATTTTAACTAAGCAGCTGAATATATTTCATATAATTTTTTTGTTTAACAACTTTCCATCACGTAAGATATTTTCTTTTATAGCTCAGCTTATTTCTTATACATTATCCAATTGTAAAAGATAATTTGTAGTTTAACGTCAAAACTAAATTAATTATAAATTCTTCTCTTATTATATTTTAAGCTTCTTTATTTTATTTCATTGAAACTTCTATTTATATTTAATTGCATTATTAATATATCCACTTATGATTTAAACTTTAATTTTTTATTTATTATTTTTAATATTATGTAATTCAAATAAAATAGTTTATTAAGTTATTTATTTATCCTTAGGAATTATAAAAATAATTAGTTTTGTATTTTAATTATTAATTAATAGTAATATATTCATTAATAAGGATGACTGAAAATTTTAGCTAAAACCTTTCAAGTCTTTAATTAATTAAGAGATGTTCATAGTTGTACAAATAGCTGTACAATATTTATTAATATTATATTACGTACTTATTTTTTATATATTATGTTTAATTAAAGAAATAATATTAAGGTAATATTTAAAATTCCCTTAAATAATAATGAAAATTAAAACTAATGTTTTGAGACAAATTAAGTAATGCAAACAGAAAAGAAAAAGAAAAATTAAAAATTTTCCTCAATCTCGTTTATATTCTTTATTATTTTAATCTACAATTTTACAAGCTAAATTCTCTTTTTTTTTAAATTAATTTTTAATTTTTTAATAACCATATTAGAAACAAGTAATAAAATAAATTGAATAAATAGGAACAATAATATTTCCTTACAGTTTTCCCGTGTTTATATTTTATGAATAAATTTTCTATTTTTTTTAGCAGTAATTTTGAATTAATTAAGATACATAACTCATATAAGAAACTTCATTTTGGCTCATTACTCTTTTCTCTCATTATATTGTAGGTAGGAATTAATTGTCTCGTCCTGTTTTTTTCATCACTACTCTTTTCTGTCGTCCTGGAGTTATAGTCTTCTATTTTCTCATTAAACTTGTATCTTTATTCATTCCACATTTTTATCAATATCTCATAGCGTTTGAGATTTATCGCTAGGCACATATGCTCATGTATGTATACGTGAATGCACACATGAATATTCATTTATACGTAGACATAATTTTTTATTTAATATCTCTATTTATTGCTTCTTTTTTCCCTTCTTTCTTTTTTATTTATTAATGATAATGTCATTTCTCGTCTCACCCTTTTAATGCTCTTATTTTTTGTTTTTCATTTCTCTTCTTTTAACTACCATTGAGAAACACAACAAAGGCAAATTATTGTAAATGTGGCGGTCGACATGAATAAGTGGAACTGAAAGCATTCAAAATTTTGTGTATGCGAAAGACAACGGGAAAAGACCCTCCTGGGAGCATTTTTTTCTTCTTTTTACTTTTATATGTATCATGTTAAAGGCAAGTGAATTATCAGTTATATATTTTATTGTAAAGATTTTACGCAAAAATTTCTCATAAAAATAAAAGATGTTTTGCGAATCATAAAATAAATGTAATTATATATTTTTCCTATTCTTTCCCATTTTTGACCGAAATTCGATATAAACGTTAAAATAAAAACAAATACAATAAGTATGCTACTCAAAAATACATAGTTTTGTAGAGCGCATTTTTAAATTTTTTTAATGCACAGGCTTATAATTTGTGGAATAAAAAGAAAGTTTTATTACGAATTATAAAAAATTTCATTCTAAAAAGTGAGTTTCAACAGACCCATACAGTTTAAGTAAACTTAGACATTAATATTCGAAGAGAAATACTTATCGTCAATTTACATTGTATAGATAATATTTTGTTGTTTATATAATATTTTGTCATATTTAATTTGATAAAGTTGATATAATTTTTGATGATTTTTTGTACCTTAATGTAAATTGAGCATGTACTTATTTATTTTGTATTTAAAAAATTTTCTATACTAGTACAGTAATAACTTTCTATTTTTTAAAATGATTAAATTTTGTTCTATTATTCTTTATGAATTTTTAAATATTAAAAGCATAATCGCATATTGTTTGCATATTAAATTAAAAAATGAAGAGCCTAATTAAGACTTTTTAATTTGTAAATATTTTACCTGATCATTTATGAATATAATTCAAATATAAAATAATGTCTGTATACTATTAAATAAAAAATATCCCAAAAATAGTATGCATTAACCTATCATTAATGCTTAAAAAAGTATTCTCAATTAATATTCTTTTATTAATAATAATGTATTAATAATACATCTCTTCAAATTGAAAATTCTTTTCAATGTTTTATCAATTATTTATTAAATCTAATATATTTCTCAATTTTAATAACATAACATAACATTTAAAGGGCATTTATGAATGGTATTTTAATACATATAAAAATTTTTATATAAATTTTATAAATATAAATTTCCTAGAATTGTAAAATAAAAATTTTTTTCAATATCAACATACAATATTATACTTAGATTAGATTTAATATTACAAATCTTTACATCGATACATTTCTAAATGAAATCGGAATTATTATCATAAAAAAATTTAAAAAAGAAGTTTTTTATTTTGAAGCTTAAGAGAAAGCACACATAAATTCATCCATAGATTTTAAAAAGCAAGGCACTAAATCATTAACAATTTACGTATAAATATTAAGTTTGCGACGCAGCAATTGGGGTGAGTTGGATTTTGTCCAAAAATTTTTTTTCTGACGCACATGTGACAAAACGTTAAGTGACGCTTTTGACGAGAGTTGCTTACATCGGCACTCGCATCTTATGCTCGGACATGCCCCTTCTTTATTTGTTCAGTATTTTGATATTATGTAAATGGTAAAAAATAAAACAATAAAAGAAAATTGAAGATTTGATAGATTGTGAATATTGTAAAATTTATTATTCAATTTTAAATTTCAAATGTTTATAAAGTTTAGTAAGTGAATGAACTATCTGTAATTGAATTGTATATTTTATCGAAAAACACATCTTATCAGATAAATAAAAATTATGAAAACTTTCAAAGAAATAAAAGTTTTCAATACAGACAAATATTACATTATTATAATATTAAAATATTTTTTCCAGTGTTAAAAACTTTTCATGCTAAAAGGATAATTTCTGAGGAAATAATCAATTAGAAAATTTATATTTTACTATTTATTTTATTATATAATTTTTGAATTGCAATCGAAATTGCATAGATAGAAAAAATTTATGAAATAAAAATTATTATATTGATGTGACAATTTTTATTATTCTATTTATATATATCATATTATATTATAAATAATTATTTAAGTATCCATTTATCGTATTTTATTTAGTCTTTAATTTGATAGAAATGTTTAATGCGATGATCCTTTTAAAATTTTAAATTTGGGTGAAGCTTTAAAGCCACTTAAGAATTAAAAAAAGTTTAATAATGGAACAATTATATTCAGGGTTTTTAAATGTAGTTTTTAAATTTATTCTAATATGCAAAATATTATTAACACAATACATACTATAAAAAAAAAAATTAAAAATGTAATGAATTATAATACCATTATAATTTATTAATTTATTAATCAAATTTATCCTTCAAAAAAAATCCAATGAATTTTCAGATTTCCTATACTAAGAAATATTGTAAATTCAAATTGAATTAAAAATAATTGCTTTGTTTATAGAGATCTTATAATTGAATATAATAAAATAATTAAAATCAAATAAATAATACACTTTTTAATTAATAACTTTCTATATATATATATATATTAACTTTTATTTTAATATAAAATATTCTAATATTCTACGAATTTTTAGATATTTATTTATATTACTATTTATTTTTAAATTGTCAAAGAAACATTTCATTTTTTAGCCTATATACAAATGAAGTGTTAAAATGTATAAAAATTAAAAAATTTAAATGAATATATTAAAATTTAGTAATATTAAAAAGTTTTGATATTAAATTTATATTAAACAAATTGTTTCAAGTATAAAAGGTAGACAATAAAAAGTATATCATCTCTGTAAAAACAATTTTACTTAAATTAATATTATTTTATTATTTTTAAAATAGATATTCATGTATCCTATATTAATTTAATAGTTTAATTTCATTTTGAAAAAAATGTAGGATAAAGTTAATTGTGAAATCGAGATTAAGATAAAAAATTCTTCATTCATATCTATATCTCTAATATAATATCATTATATGTCAGTATTAATAATAGTATTATTGTTTTGAAAATGTTATTAAAATTATAAAAACCATATATTTATTATAAGAAAAAACTTTTTTGTAATAATTTTTTTTATATTAAAATATATTGTAATGTACATATTATAATTTATAGAATGAAAATATATTTCAAATTTGTAAATTTAATTTTAAATCAAAAGTATAATTATATATTATTGCATTATCTAGTTTATAAATAATACATAATTATTTTTACACTAATGAAAAATATTGAACCACTAAAAAATAGTAAAGATAAATAAAAGTAAAATAAAGAGAAAAAAGATAAATATATTAAGGTACATAAAATAAAATTATTCATGTAATTAGAATATTCATAAATATACGTAAACCAATACTAGTGGCTAGAATTTGAAGAATTTGATCTTGAATGAGATGCATTCATAAATTATATGAATTTATGCAGGAAACTTTAAATAAAATTTTTGATGTAAACAAAAAAAATATTAAAATATTTCTAATAGTAATGTATGAAATCAATGATTCATGTTCGTATCATTTTCATTATTTTCAAAATTCGGTTAAAATTGATAAAAATAGAATTTTTATATTTGTATTACTCTTTGTTTAAATCTATTATATCGTTAGCTTTTTCTAAGAAAGAAAAAAATAAAGTAGAGCGTTCATTTGTTTGATCGTTATAAAATTATTAATAAATTGAAAAATGAGATCGAAAATTTTAAAGTATGAATACGTGTCAGTGACTCCAAAAATTATCGTCATTTATGCATACTTTCTCGTGTACTTCGTAATCATATTATTATGTATGTCGATAAAGAATACACTCTCATCATATTATTTATCGAAGGTCAAGTATCGTTGTACATGTAAGTATGTAGGTGACTTATAGCCATAGCAACTATGCTATGCATTTGAAGAGATGTAACGTGGTTTATGACATGAAGTTTGCTAAAATTCTTCAAACACATTTCATGTGACCTAAAAATGTCACGTATGCTGAAAATATTATGAGAAGTATAGCTAATCGCGATGGTAGATATTTTATAAGATTGTCTGTTAATCTAGTTTTGCTTTTTCGCAGGCAATTCGTGGAGGTGTGACGGACGATTCCATACAACTTTATTAGCCAAACTTTCAAATTTAGAAAGCTAGATTTTTCGTTGAGAATATTGTTTGTTTTGTATTTAAGACTCGGGTTAATTAGATTCAACATATCTTAGTTTTGTTTAAGAATAACAATAGGTGGTTATAATAATAATTTTATAGCATATGAGGCGGTTTGAACATTTAGAAAGAAATGTTCTCACGAGATTGGATGCACGTAATATTTAAAATTTTACAAAGGTATTCAAATTTGAGATTGAAAAAGTTTGTCTTGCAGTTGGAGCATGTAGACCTTCAAACTGGGTGAACGCCTCGTAAATTAAAATGAGCAAGGGAAATTTATAACGTTAAAAAATAAAAATCATGAAATAGAAAAAAAAGCACACGTGAAAAAGATTTATAACTTTAAAAATTATATTGAGCAGCATTCAACACTGAGTAAATTGAACCCATAAGTGACGTATTTTTATTATCCTGTGCAATGTTGCGCAAAGTATCATTTATCCTACATTGGCACATATTTTCCATAAAAAGTCCATTCTAAAGAAAGGTCTTTGCGGTAGTTGAATCGCCTATTGGAGATCAAGTTCCATTGAGAGAGTAAGGCTTGAGATTTAGTACTGAGAGAGCAACCTTATCAGCGGGGAGTCTAAGTGAAATTCTGGCGGAACACATTGTGCTGATATTGCTAAATGGAAATACGGTGCAATTATAGTCTCCGGTTTAACTGATTTTTCATGCGTTGAGCTGCAAAAGGATTATTGGCGAGCAAAAAAGGCCGCTCGCCATTATTATTATTATTATTATTAATAGACCTTTGTAGTTGCAAGATTCGTTTCCAAATGCAGGTGAAACGTTCCAGTGGAGCCGTACGCATTGCGAGTGCCGCGAGTGTGTGTTGGCTCGGAATGGCCTCTTATCATTTCATTGGCGAGCCAGCGCCCTCGCGCAATGGATCTCGCGAATATTTGCATTCGAGCTATCGAGCTATCGACGTGTGCCCCGGAGTCCCGGAGTCCCGGAGTCCCGGAGTCCCGGAGTCCCGGAGCGAGGCGATGCCTTCGATAAGCGTTGCCACTGGGTGCTGTTCCGCGTGGTGAATTTGCCGATCGCCGCTCGCCGATCGCCGCTCGCCGTTCGCCGAACGGAACAGCAACGCCTCGCGCCAACCCGTGACCGCCTCTGCTTTCAGCTCTCTCGGACACATGTGTTGGCCGAGGATAAATACGCGTTGCGTGCGTGTTGCGTACCTGTGTCGAAAGTTTTTACCTCTGAAGAAATCGGCTCTTGGCGCGCGAGTTCGTTTTTGTTTACCGCTCGGGCTTGGGTTCGAGTTACCCGGGGAACGGGATGCTGGATCGGCAGCTCCTCGCCTCGACTTTCCGGAGTGGAAATTTAATTTTCCAATCGCAACAACCTACTCCTTGCTCCACTTATTCTCCGAGAAACCTCAACCACAACGATTTTATTTTTACGCGCCTTTGTCTTTGATGCGAAAAGTTTTAAAACTCGACACGTTTTCCACTGACGGTGCGGTGCATCCAAGTAAGGCATCTCAAGAATTTACGTGCTGTGTTGATTATTGGGCAAACAGTATTAGTGTTTTAATTAGTGGCTGATTGATTGCTTTTGGTATGAAATATACTCGCGACAATGCCTCCAACAATCAAGCATATTTTGGCAATCAATTAGCGATCGGGTGTTCTTTCTACAAAATCACACACATGTACCAATTTTACACATGTTTCAAGTATTGACCCTGCCACCAATTTACACTTACTCCTATGCCTCCTCTCGAGCTCAACTTTTTATCACAATGATAATTACATTTTTAGCCGAGTCCGGTGCTTCTTTAAAAATGCGATTAGATGCCAAAGTTCAGTGTTAGAAGTCTACTAAAGATTATTTATCTATATCGCAAGGAGCGTGACATTAGTTTTTAACAAAATGTTAGCTAAAATTAATATTACGAGTTTTACATTGAAAGTGATAAATGAAAAATTTTTGTACATTTTACAAGGTAACTTACGCAATCGACCTTTGGATTAAGTTTATTTTAGAAAAGTACGCGCTCAATGAAATAATTTAACGTTTCCATGAACGATAACATAAAAGCAGATTACGCAGATTTCAGCGTAAATCGATAAGAGATCATTTTAAACTAGGAAGATCGGAGCTCATTGCCCATTTCATGTACGATTTTCCTAGAGCAGAGTCTAATGTTTCAACACCTCAAGAACTGGGTATAAAAGACTTGCCAATTTATTCGCATAGAGCAACTGGTTGTGAGATTTAATCGAGAGAAAACACGCTCACAAGGAAGCCACTCGTTCGTGCATTATTCACGATAAACAAAGCCCTTGACCTCACCGATCGTGATGTCGCTATCAACACTCGCCTCCTCGCCGGTGGACGACGATGTCCTTCACTAGGACCACATTCTCTTCGTGACGCCTGCTCTTCAGGGTACCACTCCCCCGCACATGCACCAGGGGATAGACACATACGCGAGTATCGAGTAGCTTTATCCGGGGAAGAACCGCTCGACGCGGACCTCCCGTGAACCAGGTCGGACGGCGACTGAGGAGCAACTCCACTCCGGAGCTCGAGAGTCGCCGCGGCGTCCTCCCACGTCCCTCTCCTCGGCGGTGGCGACGCTGCACCATCGCCGAGACAAGAGCATGCTAATGGCGGGAGGAGAGCGGGTCAGAGAGAAAAAAGGATAGAGAGAGAGAGAGAGAGAGAGAGAGAGAGAGAGAGAGAGGCCACTGATTTCACTAGCATTCTCAAAATTCCCGTTCTCCTTGCCGCTTGGTTGATGCATTTTTTCTCCCCAGGAGAACCAGTCAATCACGGGATTTTCGTGCCTCAAAATCAAGAAAAATACATCTCCTCCTCATCTTCACGTACTCTTCTTCGATTTTTCCAAAAATTCTCAATTCTTTTCCGAAACTTTTTTCTCAAGGCTCATTATGGTAGTGCATTACCAGACTAATGTACCCACTAGTCTTTTAAACTACTCGTAACAATTTTCAAGTTTGATTTAGAAATTCTTTGCTAAAGAGTTTGTTTTTTAATGTTTCGTCACTTATTTTTAAATACATATTTATAAAAAAATGTATAGCAAGTGCTGTTGCTATTTTTAAATATCATTATTTTCTTTAAAATAGAATTTACTTACACTCCCATCATATTTTTAACGCAAAGGACTTATATTATTGGTTCTATCTGAAACAAACGACGTTATTTTCGATCATCTTTTAAGTAAATTAAATTTTAAAAAAGTATTAAAAAATGGATTTTTAAAACAAAAAACATTAACTTCCATCAAAGGTATCAAGGTTTAAGAAAATATAAAAATATCGTATGCGTCATATTAAAAAAATAGTATATTCATAATATTATCTTTGCTTATTAAACAGATTAGTAGTTTTTTTTAGTTAATTAATTTCAAAAATTTAGATAAACTATCAGATATCACTATGATTTTAGCGATATTTTTTAAACATTCATCTTTTGAGCAATTTTGTTTTATTTTTTAATGGATTTTAAAGCAATGTTGTCGTTTTACAATCACACAGTATCATTCACGTCTTTGTTTAATATGCTTTGTTGAATTCGTGGCGGCATGTGTATTATACTAGTTAAAGACCAAAGTGTAAAAATGTATTTTCCTCTTCATTCATTTCTCTCTCTCTCTCTCTCTCTCTCTCTCTCTCTCTCTCTCTCTTACGTTCTTTCTTCTCTCGTTTCTTTCCTGACTCCTTCTCATTCACCCATGTTGTTTACTCTTATTGTTACATGACAAAAAATGAATTTCACCTTCCTTTTTTACTTTCATTTTTATCTCAATATTTAATTTTTTTTTCTCGAGTCGTGTTATACAAGTCAAGTTATTGATTTACTTTTTCAATTACTTTTTCTTAAAGGCAACATAATTTACAACATAATTTTATTTTTTCTTTTTTTTTAAAAAAAGGTCGATGGTTTATCATACTTTCACAACTTTCTCACCTATGCTAATGATGAGCTATAGCTTTTTTTGTTGTATTTAACTTTAATTTTATTTTAATCTAATAAATATTATAAGTATATGCAATTGGATACAATGAAAAATAATATTTTTTGTATATCTGCGTCAGTGTTGCACTAGAACTTTGAACATCTCCTTAAAATAATTTAAAAAATTTTATTTTAATTGATCATCTTTATCAAAAATTTTGAAAATTTAAAATAAATAATAAAATAAGTATAAAATCTGGTACGTTTTCAATTTATGTTCAATGACAACAAAATAATGTTCAATGTAGAGAAAGAGAAATGTTGCTAAAAATCAATGCTTTCTTTGTTTGGTTTATGGTATCTCGAGTATCCAGTCATCTGTAAGTACTGTAGAACATTGAATTAAAATTACAAATGAACAAATTAAAAAAAAAAAATATAATGAAATAAAATTAAGAATTACGATAAATTCTTCAAAGAATAATAATGTCCTCTCTAATAAGGCAATTGCTACATTTACGGCCTCAATCCAAACGACACTCGCTATTTCATTTTTTATATAATACAATCTTTTGCTTGATTGTCCATAGCAATATTTTGCGCTAAGATTTCAATCACACTTGTATTGACAGTTTAGTTTGTAGGAGGTACTTTATACACGAGAGGCCAGCCATGCGGATGTTCCCACTCTCAACAAACAAACACACGCACAAGCACACGCACACGCACACGCACACGCCCATTCAACAACTACGCCGCAACATACTGTTTTCTATTGTGCAGCAGTTTTTATTGTAACCTACAGGAGGCGCGCACTCGAGTTACCAGTGTTCAAGTATTGTATCATTCGGCTCTCGCAAGCAAGAAAGCCGTCTGATATAAAAAGACGATAATAACAAAAAAAAAAAAAATAATTGCATTTTTGCTACTGACAATCACAAGCAAGTAATTGCAATTGATCGTTTATTTTGACAATCTTTGTTGGAACGATCTTTTTAATCCACATTTTGAGAAATGATTAAATTTTCATTTACCAGATCGTTACTTGCAAGACTAATTTTTTGCTCGTTAGTCTTCTATTCAACAACAATTATTTGAAATATTATCATCAAATAATAGTTCAGTGTAATTTTCAAACAGTATAACTGTTATTATGTTTAAATTTGGTGATATTTTGACACTGTCCAGATCTAACTTTATAATTCTGATCGTCTAATGTTCAACATTATGAAACTAGAATGTTAAATATTTAGTTGCCCAAATTTGATTGTGTCTTTATGATATTCGATTTCTTTTCATTATATCTCAATCATACTAAGTTTTTGAAAAATATTGTTGATACATAATTAATAATAATTCACTTCAATGGTTGCTAAATTAAAGTTTTTTTGCATATTGATATTAAGGTATTAATTGTCATTGCTTCGCATGCAATTAATCTTATTTTATTAAATAAAAATATATTTCACATTCTTATTTCTTACTACAGCTCATCATTTACGCTCTGATAACTGAAATTCAAAACGCAATAAATGTACAGAGTGGGTACTTTCATTACCATCGAAATTTTTGTTCCAAATTTGAAGCTCTATTTAGTGTTGTCTTTGAAAAAATCGTGAAGAAAAGGAATTTATTGTTTCAGTTTTCTAATATTATATTATGAATTAACACATTATAGAAGAATATTATAAAATAATATTATGAATTTATTTTAGATAGTTAAAATTACGTGACGTATCATTCAATTTCAAAAAATTATCTTGCAATAAATGTTATCATGACATTATAGACTGCCCAGGGATCGTATACTCAAATGTAAATTCAGTCTTGCATCATAAGATGTTATAATGTTTTATTTATGTAGAATTATCGAAGCACTAACGTACTTTCATTTCAAATACAACAAAATTAAATATAATTAATTCATTATTTTTACGTATTATTACAATGTATTAAATAGTACGTATAAAATATTTTTAAATAAATTATAATTATTACACGTAATAATTATATGATTTATTTATCAAAAATAACATGAAAAGATATTAGATACTGTGTAAAAACACGTGCGCATTATAAAAATTCCTATAAAGCTGACAAATAATTAATTGAAATATTTAAAGTTTTCATCAATACACACCTGCTGTTAGCAATTGAAATATGTAGTATTTTAGATAAAATTTTTTGCTCTAATTCATTTTAAATATATGTCAAAAAAGCATTAATGATGATATGTCAATATCACCAACATCAAAATAGGTCAGCAATTATGTGATAATTTCATTGCAGGCTTGAATCAATACATTGACATCAACTATTGCCTTTTATATCAAAATAGAATTGTTAAGGTACATTAATATATGCAGATATATAATAAAACCTACTATTACTCTGCTGTGTAAAACAGAAAGTACAACTGAAGGGATACAATATTCAGTTACATTTATTCATTACAAAGTGGTAAATACTCAAAAATATATCATTCTTAAAGAATAATAAGGAATATTGATTATTTTCTGCATTTTTGTTTTAAATATGTGTATTCAATTTATAAAAAAAAAAAAAAAAAAAAAAAAATTAGAGTTGATTACTAACTCATTTTAATGCAGCAAAGATTATTTGCATAATTATAACAGTACAAAGCTATTAATTGAAACGTTAATAATAATGAAAGATAGATATTTGGATAAATGTACAAAACATAATATACTGAAAACGAATGGCCCTGATATTTTGATATTTTTATTATAACTAATAGCCATTTAATAATTTGCACAAGTGCCATAGCAGATTGATGTTAAATGCTCTTTATCCTAGCATTAATTGGATAGATAAATTGATATTCGGAACCATAGTAGTACACCACAAATTACAGTATGGTATACCCCATGAATTTACAAGAGAATTATAGTTAGCTATCAATTTTACTTAATTTTACGTTGATCCAATGATCTCATACATTACTAGTAATAACAATTAATGCGAGACATCGAATCTCGATACAAGAAGAATGATATCTTATTTCCCCGTCTCGTGTCTCTCGGCGACAAGAATTCGTTGATACACCTATATCGTTTATATTTTCAAGTGTCAAAGATGCTCGGATATCTTACTGAGCCCGTCATCATTTTCTGGAATGGCTTACAACCTGCTGAACATCTCATTTTATGGATTTTTAGTTCATTCAATGGACCAAGTGAAGAATACAATCATTGAACAATCAGACAAAACTTTAAAGGACAGTGCATAATGTTTTATTTCGGACAACGTTGCACATAAATTAATTAAATTTTTAATTATAACAGTAAATGATGAACTATCTAAATATGTGTTTCTCGCTAAACACGTAACCGGTAGTAAAACTGAAATTTTCAGCATTTTTTCACCGACTTAAATAATCAGTTATATAAACCTATATTATAATACCTATATTATATATTACTAAAGGGATCAATATTAATATTAATATAATAAGACATAATATTTTTAAACTTATGTATAAGGTAGGTATCTTGTGTGATTGAGGTGAAAATATACTTCAATTTCAACTGGATTTCTTTGAGAATCTATTCACGTACAAAGACTGATATATCGACCACATACCTTCTTAATATTAACAGGCTGAAATTTAAAAACTTTTCGTTTGAAATATTAAAAAAAAATATGTAAATTTTGTTTCTGCGTAATGTTCAGTTGGTTTAATAACTCATCCTTGAGGTTCATTTATTTTTCGTTTTTCGAAGAGTCGAATACACCGTTATGCATTTCTTGCATAACTATGGACTCGAGACTGCTTAGTAATGAATAATTGTGTTTAGTCGTTTATTTATGCAAACTTGCTTATCGGGCACGCGGAACATTTGAATGAACGAATGATGTTTTTATGAATATCCCATTCAAATTTATGTCGATATAATTTCGTGTGACATATTTAATCAATTATAATAACAAATCACTTATTTACCTGAATGTATTTTTATTCAGTACTTTTTTATTAGAATAATGCTAGATTTTATAAATTTTGTAAAATATTGATTTCCCTAACATTTGTATAATTTTTTCATATATTCATAGCACAAGTATATTAAGGCTGTTTCTCAATAAAGTTTAAATATAATGATAAAAATAATTACCAATATTTTATAAATATCAAAATAATTATGAATGTACAGAAAAAATATTAAAATTATAAAATAATTCTAATAGTAACATATAAAGACATCATTACTGGATTCACTTTTGAATATAAATATATATATATACATATTTATTTTATTTTACTTAAAATTTTTTTTCATTTCACGTCTTCAAAATTGCTTTCTAAACATCAGAAACATCTGTACAGGGAAAATAAAAAGAAATCTTCAATTTTAGAAAATCTAATTGAGAAAAATCAATGTTAAAACTATCATGAGCAAAATTTATATTAAAAAAATTAAAAGATAACAAAAAGGTATATAAGTTCTATTTGAAATTTGAAAGTAGAAAAAATTATAGAAAGGAGAATATTAATCTGGACTATAAGATGATTTATGAAGTGAACGTGTAGTAATTAAAGTTTAGTTAAAGTTAAAATATTGATTTTTTAAAATTTTTGTAAATTTATAATTATTGCATATAAGTGCAATTAAAAATACGAATTTAAATATTTATAAATGCATTCATTTTCTGACACAATAATATAATTACAATTAATAATTAATTAAAGTATTTTACTATAATTTACTGAATATCATTAAACAAAATTATAAAATTTTGTACTTTCTCTGGAGGTTAATCTAATATAGATCTCTAATAATATATTAGGTGAATAAATAAAATTTAAAAAAAAGAAGAAAATTAAACACATGAATAACACGAGAAAAAAATGTTTCATTTTTTAATATTATACAGCAGCTAAATTCCTCGTGAAAGTATATACTAATTAGACATTGTATCAATTATTAGAAATACAGATAATAAAAATAGTTTTAGGCTGTACATTGAAGTATAAAGATAATATGACTATTGCAGCAATGTGATATTTTAAATTGTGAAGATGTTAAGCTCGTGCAATTTTTTTCAATAGAATATCAGATAAATATTGTATGAACAGTGGAATAGTATGTCATTTTTGATTATTGACACGATGATTGAGTACATAAAATAGGATTTGTAGTAATTAAAAGTTGAAACGTTGTCGTGAAGAGTTTAAAATTAGTTTTAAAACTGTTTACATCGTTATATTATGCTGAAAGTATTGATTTTTTCATATTTTTTTTTTTGATTCACATACAATGCGATGGTGAACCTTAGTTGTAAAGTATACAGAGAAAATATAAAATATAAAATAAAAAATAGCACGCGATCAGGAGGTAGTGAGTGTAAGCGCGAAAGCCAAAGTACTGAAAATAAAAAACGTCTCCGGCAAGTGAGTTGTAATTTTCATCGGTGTATCCGTTATTCCGACCATTTGACGTCTCCTCGCAGCCTCCCACTCACTGTTGTTGTTGTTGTTGTTGTTGTTGTTGTTGTTGTTGTTGTTTTTTTCTCTTTTGCGTTAAAAATCGATGAAACAACGGCTGTTGTGGAAACTTGTAAAGTTCTTGGTCTCATCTCTCATGCAATCCGTTTAATTGGCACTGAGCCCATAAGCATTGCCGTATCTACATGTATATCCTCTGCGTCCGCATCCAAATAGACAAGTTTTCATTCGACTTGGTTTCCTCTATCGTCTCTTTCTTCTTTTGTTTCTTTTATCCCTTTTATTTTGTGCTCTTCCAAATGTATCTTATGCTTGAACTGTCCACAGCAATTATTTCAAAAAGATAGAACTGAGCGCAGCCTATACCTATGCATTCGTGTACTTGTGACAACGGTAATCACGAACTCATGTATATTGCTTTTCTTTCTTTCTTTAAAATTATAAATTCCATAATTTCAGTTCAATCAACGTGATATTTCATCAATT
Organism: Eupristina koningsbergeri; assembly: GCA_018907245.1. NCBI lineage: Eukaryota > Metazoa > Arthropoda > Insecta > Hymenoptera > Agaonidae > Eupristina > Eupristina koningsbergeri. The sequence continues at coordinate 61,162 of JACCHV010000177.1, forward strand.
ACTCCATATTATTTATATTTATTATAGCGGTTTTACAATAAAGAAGTTATTTTCTTTTTATAAAACTCGTGAAATACGTTATTAAGATATTTCTTTAAAACAAAAAACTTACATCCTTTGTCTATGGTATAATGCTTTATTATTTATTTTTAAATAAATTTTCTTCTTTTTTTTTTTTAATTTTTATTTTACAAACATTTTTTTCCAATCAAAAGTATTTTCATATTTTAATGTTTTTCAATAGCAGTTACTAAACATATAAAATAATGTTGTAAATAATTGAAACAGTTTATAGTGTATCTTATTTTGTTTCATTTTATTATTATTTATAACAAAAAGATGGAAATGGCTTGATGTATTTAAGGAATGATATGTTTCTGCAGAAAAAGCAATGTATTCTTCTTAACAACCTCCGCTTATTCATAAAAATAAAAAATAAGGAAGTAACATATATAACAAGAATACATTCATACTCAATTAAATAAATAATTTTAATAAAATGAAAATATTTATTATTACATTCGGATGTAATAATAAATATTTTTTTTTTTTTTTTTTTTTTTAATAACATATTCTTATGCCATAAAAAGTAAATATTACTTTCAAATAGGAAAATTCTTGTATACAGTTTTATATCAAGAAGTTTTTTATTTATCTAAAATTTTAAATTAAAATAAAAAAAAAAAAGAAAAAATATTGATGAAATACTTAATGTTTTACATATAAAACAATAAATTTAAATAATGCGGACAAATCTTAAAGTCAAAATCTCTTTTTTTCGAGAAAAATATTTTATGAAAAACCTATACTTTTTTTCAGAATTGATTATATAAATATTAGGGTAAAAAGTTATAAAAATTTTATTTTAATAAATAAAATTCAAAAAATTACAAGTATTTTCTACACATCTTTATTCATTATATCTTATATTTTTTTTTTTAAATACAGTATACTTTAAAATAAATCACACTGTAATCATGAAATATAAAACTGCAGAAACCTTATAATGGTTGTTATCACGAGGCTGGTATGGTAAAAAATAACCAAGTTATCTGGTGAATATTGTAAAGGCTTCTCAATAGCAAAGCTCCAGAGATTAAAAATTAATTTAAATACAGTGTGTCTGGAGATTAAACATTTTACTACTGGACATATATTTTTAACACCTAAAATATGCAAAGTTAATTTTTGGCTTAGTAAATGACTATGAAGTCACAGTGTATCATTCGATCAATTGTATCAATTGCGTGTTATGTAAATTGTGGTGTTGGGTGGAGGAAGAAGGGAGAGAAAACGGATCTTTTATTGAAGTTAATTTGCCGTCAATTATGCAGTTATGCCGAGCGGTACAGAGACCGTAAGATGACCAAAGTTTAATAGACCAATTGCCATAATTTAACGTAACAATTCCTCTTCATTTCAAACTAGAATTTAACACAACCAGTGGGTTAATAAACATTCAAAAAATATCATAAAGCACTTATAGTTTTTTTCAAAAAACTTACCTCCACGTACATTTGTATTGAACACTTCACAATTTTTATCAAAACTTTTTAATAGAAATAATTGTTTCATGGAACATTTATAAGCTCTATCGAGAACTATTTTAATAATTATTTTAATGAATTTCTACGGATCTTTAATTTGCTTTATAAAAATCTTTTGATAATATTATTGCGTACTATAATGGCTATTATTAGAAAATTAAAACGAAGATTGAAAAACAGTGTTATCATTCTAATTAAATTTTATTATAAATGAATATCTAAAAATAATATTTAATAGTAATTGTATGAATCCTTGAAATTGGTGAGACTAACTATGGCAAAAATAGTTTATAGTAATGTAGAATCTTATCAACAAACACGTAACAACCCATTATGCTTTAATAAGTTATAAGAAATAATGATGCACAAAATTATAGCTTAATATCGGATTATTGGGTATTTTTTAGTATATTACAAAAATAAATGCCTAATAGGTAAATTTTAAATATGAAAAAAATTAAAATTCAACTTTCTCTAAACGTGATGTATTCTACGTTCTATCGTAAAAATAAATATAATTTTTGAAAATTACTTATATTTTTCAAATAATCAATATTCAATAAATTTATTCAATTTTAATTTGTATTTATTAAATGATCAAAAAATTGAATTCGCTTATATTAATATATTATATTCTATGTCAATTATAATTTATTTAAATTTTTCAAAAGCTCAATATTAATAAATAATGAATGTACCTTAAAAATTATTTGCTTAAGAAAAGTTGGAGATATTTGTATAATATTTAATATTTAATTAAGCAGGACATATAATTTAGTTCAAATTTTTAATTTATCAATATTTTTATTATCTTGAATTGAATATTTGATCTTTCATATCGATACTTAAAATTAAAAGAACAATCTTGTGTTCCGTTTATGTTTATATTTACAATCTAATATTTTCGTATTTGAATTCCATCGATTTGCAATAATATTTACTTATTTGAAATATATTTAAATTGCATATGGAAGAGATTTATAAATATATTATTTTTCCGTTTTGTTTTGATTCTTATATTCCTCTTCGTCAAATGTTTTATGGTAACTATTAATAATTAATATTGTGTTACTTACTATTATCTATTTTAAAAACCAATTTAATAAAGCTTTTATTTTATAAAATCGGAATATACTTTATAAATCATGTAATATTCATTTTAAACTTTTAGTCTAGCTCTACGAAGAAAAATAATGTATTATAAAAATAGAATGGAACATTAAAAGTGTTGTATATACATAAACTCATCTCTTACGATAGGCGTGTCACATACATTATATTTACTCTTAATATTGTATTTTTTTTTTAAATTAGCTTGAAATAACTTCCTATGTAATTAAATGTGAAATAAATAAATGAAAAAATGAATGTAAATTTATTATAATGAAATTAAACATATTAATTTGTTTATTATTCAAGCCATTAAATATAAATTACATCACAAAGTATATGGTTTAATTTTAATCAATAAATATATTTAGTATAGTCTTACATGAATTACTGTACATCTAAGTATCTTAAATCTATGCATTTAAGATTAACATTTTTTAAATAAAAATTTAATGAGACTTTTATTGAAAAATTATAATCTTTTATTATCTATAAATGTTAAAAAAAAACTTCCTTTTTACAGAATTCGACATTTACAAAGTATCCAGTACATATGTACACGCACGTAAGAGAAAGTATTATTTTTAAAATAAAAAATTACTTTCACTTAGTACCCATGATTACAAACTCTTGCATGCACATCAATTCACGGGCACAAATTTTTTAAAGATTTTTCTGAAGAATAAAAACCTATATTAACACATTATTTCCATGTACTTTGTGATTTAATCTTCAGTGATACATTAATAATCAATGTGTCTTATTTTTAGTAGAAATGTAAAAAAAAAAAAGATTCTATATATTTGTATAAAATAAATAGTTCAACAATATATATTGATTCTGAAAATATTAGAAATATTTTTGATTAGATTAGCAGAGACTTAGATACTTTCATCTTTGTTTTATGGTTTCATGTCAATTTGGTTGCCTTCTCTTGAATGCTCAGGAATTTAAGTTTGTATTGAGTTGAAATATTTTAATGGTGTAGCAGCGGAAAAGGCTAGGAATACATTTTAGTTGTCTTTTTCTCTCGCATCCGCGTGGTCTCACTCTCTCTCTCTCTCTCTCTCTCTCTCTCTCTCTCTCTCTCTCTCTCTCTCTCTCTCTCTCTCTCTCTCTCTCTCTCTCTCTCTCTCTCTCTCTCATCTCTCTCTCTCTTCTGTGTCCCTCTCCTTATCTTATTAAGTTTATATATATATATATATATATATATATATATATGTATATATATATATATTGAATATTCTTAAAAATAGAATATAAAGATAGTGTTTCAAGAGGCTGTGTCATGCATTCATCTCCTTGTTGCTATGAAAAGTTTTTTATAATACTAATGGATCATTGAAGTTGATCAAATAATATACGTTTAAACTGAATAAAAATTATGTCATATTTTGTATAATATGATATTATTAATTTAAACAATATAAGCAATATAAAATTCTTTTTGTAATCCTTTTATGATATTGAATAAGCTTTGTAGCCAATAGTTTGACTGAATAAAGAAAATTTGACGCCAATTTTATGTTCAAAATATTACCAACAATAAATAATCTATAAATATAATACCCTCAATTACTTGTAAAATTTTATGTGATTTTTAAAGATATAGTACAAGTTACATAAATTTTTAATTATATTTTATTGTATGTTTATTTCAGTGTGGAAAAGAAGCTATGATACATAAAAATATTTCCTCGTTACTTGAACCTTTTAATTATAATGCAATGACAGTGCAAAACATGTGTTAAAAATTAAATTAATAATAATAAAAATATTCAAAATAATATATTTAAAGTATGCGACAAATAGTAGTACGTGCAATTCAAGCTTGAAGCCTCTTTGAAGCTGTCTTGGTTGGGTCATTTCTTGAGATAAATTCGTCGGCAAATATAATAATTTTCATCAAAGCAATACTGTCTAAAGCATAATGACAATGAACAATATATTCTGAATATCAAATATGGAGAAATATTAACAAAAATAAATCCACACATGTACCCATACCTATACTTAAATAAATAATCTTGCATACAACAAATTTGTGCAGGTCACTCAAATGTACATGCAAATCGTACGAGTACAATGTTTTTCATAATTGTTAATAAACTATTTTATTGAGCCCAACAAGTTGCTTTGTTGATTATTATGAGGGGTAGTTTATTTTTCATTGGTGTTCTTTGAACATCAAACAAAGCTACAACAAACAAGTTTAAACAGGCTTATTCGCAAGTTACGAGGTGTCGGCGGTGGCGCATCCCTCCTTTGAATTTCTCTCCAATTTAATATACATTGAAAAAGCGCACACAACGTTGAATAGAAGGGGGAGTTGCCTTTGTAAAAAGGCGAGAGAACGTATATTTCAGCCCCACCCATGCACACACTCACCTCGGCTTTTCCGGTTGCGATCTATGTATCAATGCCCTGGCTATTAGCAGTTGCAGGTGTGCGTGCGTGTGTCTTCGATCGGAAGGCTTTCTCCTTTTATTCGTTAGAAGAGATGGCAGAGATTTTGGTCGCGTTTATTTTGGACTTTTTTTCCGGGTCGGTAAATATAAGTTTGGGAAAGGGAGAGAGAGCGATTCGATGTGTATTTCAAGCATCAGAACCACAAACATCGACAAACTCCTCGGATGTCGTTTCGTTTGCGCGTTTCCTCTCCCTCCCAGACGCCGACTTTTCTCTCTGACTCTCCTTTTCTCTTTTCTCGAGTCTCGTCCACCCCCTCCCCTCCCCCCCCCTCCCCCCCCACCCAGTTGGCTTGATAAGCCCGTACTTAAGCTTCACCCTGGACTCTCGTGTGCACCAGTAAAGTTTCTTGCTCCCTTTATTTAACGCTTTAATCGAGTTACAAAGTGATTTCTGAATTCCAGACACCGACGTCGGATAAACGAGAATGCAGTGCTCGTGTTTTCGAACGGGAATGGGAGGAGGCAAACTTGGAATACTTTTGGAATCGAGCAATAATCAGAACGATTACTTCTTGATAAAATTCTGTTACAATTGGTTTGGGACTCGAGGCTTGGGATCTCGTGGCTTTCGGCCTCTACCTTCCTTTGTGCTTACCCAAATTAAGTATCTTCGTTGCAATAAATAGAGTACTTTCCAACCCATCGGAAATCCTCCCCTATTCCTTACATTTCTTCATAAAAACATTTCCCTTCGAAACTTAAGGGATCTTTTCATTTAATTAATCTTTAAAGCTAATAATTACACAAAATACTGTCACGTACTTTTCAAATTAATTATGCCTTTATGTATTAGCACAAAATTTCTGCATATAATTTTTAAATAAACATGTCAAAGTGTGAAATACTTTCATAAGATTCTGTTGGTAAATGATAATAAAACAATAATTACACAATTTTAATTGAATTTCAATTTAATGTAAACTGCAAATTTCATTTCAAATCTATCATTTCGTTATTTATTTTTGAATATCTATTTCGGAGGCTCCTTTGGATAAAAAAAAAAAAAAAAAATTTTGAACGCAAAGTAATGAAGCCAAAGATTCAATACAAAGCAGGAGTTATTCAGTAGTTATTCAATTTCTTTTTGAAAATTTTTTAACTCTCTCGTATAAAATATAGTTGAATTTTAATGAGATATTTTTTATTGTTGTAAAGGTAGCTGGAAAGCGATGATAAGTTACTTATACATATTTTTATATAAATATTTACACAAATTTATTTACATAATGAAATTAAAAATTTTACATTTTAATATTTAGTTAAATAATATTTTCATTATTCTTTTTACATTTGCAGGTAAAATGGGTAACTCTAGCTTGATTGTTTTATATTAATAATAAAAATGTGATGAATTAAAATATGACATGTGCAAGTTTGTAAATTCAGTATTTGGAAAAACTGATTAAATTTAAACAGATATAATTGATTTTCCAATTTTAATATAATAAAAGAGTTAGGAAGAGAAAAAAATGGAATAATCGTATTGCACTGCGATTATCAATGACGAACAAAAATAATATCGACAAATAAAAGTTTTAAAAAGTATTATGCAATGACATTGTTTGCTGAGATTCATAAATTATGACTAAAATGAATAATAAAATATTTCCCTAACTTTTATTTTCTGATAATAAAAAAAATTATTGGATAGTGTAACTCAAACTATAAAATTCATTGTGCGTATAATGTAATATAACTTCAAAGAGAACAGCTTCTTTTCTCGGTTTACTTTGCAATGCACTTTTTAATGGAGGCTTTTTAATAGATTGACCAAACATGTAGAGATAACATATAAAAAATATTAAATTCACTCGAAATTGTATTTGTAAAATGGGAAAGTGAATGTTTAAATGTTCTTAGCTTAGGCAAGCAAGCACAATGGGTATTTACTTGTAAATTTGAGCCAAGGCGAAAATGTTTATCTAAATCGATAAATTTCAATTTTCACGAGAGCCAGGGGTAGAGGCTCAATGAAAATAATAAAGAATGCAATCGAGAACGCATCCTTGAGCAATAAAAGGAGGAAGTGGAAATCCTCGCTCGCCCTCCGGCATTTCCTCATTTTTCATTACATTAAGTATAAGATTATGGGAGGAAAAACGCGCCGCGTGTCCCCGCACTTAATGTAGAATGTACACGCACACAAGCTCGGTATCACGCCCACTTATGTGGTCGGGATAGTGTCGGTTACACAAGTGCGCATAGTCTCACGTCGTGCGGTCGTGACTCGACTGCTTCTGCCAACCCGTACACCATCACCGGTCCACCGTCCGTGTGCCCACCGAGAGCTTGTGTGCGGGCGAAAAGTAAGGATCAGTCGACTGGTGGGAGGAGGTGCATCCACCCGGATTACATGTGGTAGTCGCTTTGTGCTGAGCTTGCAAGCACTTCCTCCGTTCGAAACACATTCTTTTCTTGTTTTTAACTCGCGGCTGTCGACACGTACGATCCATGTCGTTACAACATTTCCAAATAAAATGATGATGTCCTTGCTGATTCTTTAAGAAAGTTATGTGACACCGGATCATCATCATCATCATCATCATCATCATCATCATCACATTTATCGTGCAATTTGTCAGATGAAATGCTCGCACTAATGTTGCTTTCACTAATATTTTCAGCTTCTCATCTCTTAAACATGGACACAGTACTTATATTATTACAAATGCCTTCAGTTTAAATCACATTTAAGCTCTTGATCAAATATAACTACAATTGACAGAACATCTGTGGCCAATAAGCTTAATTTTTATTTCATCCAAAGAAAATATAATAAATATAATAAATAAAATAAATCACTTTTATCTTCTCAATTTACAATAAACAGATAATGCTTTATTCATGATACTCTTACGCAATAAATAAAGTTTTAATATCGTTTTAAAGAAAACCGACACATGATTCTCAGCTCACAGAAAAAAATATATCATGGTGTATAAAAATTTCGGAAGAACTTCAGGAAAAAGATTTTAATAAAGTTTTAATGTATTTTTCAGACCCTTATCATGATTAATTTTTATTTTCAACATGTTTTCGTTCTTAGTAATGATTTTTATGTGTCTCTTCATGGATTTCTTAAAACTTCAATATTATCGTTTTTAACATTTATTTCACTTAATAAGTATTATAACGTTAATAAAAACCTAATATTAATATAATGTAAAAAATTTTAAATACACAAACAAATATTTCAATTTATTATCTAATCAATATTCATTTAACTTTTTTGGTATGTACATGTATTTATTTGTTTATTATTTATTATTAATGTAGCTTTTTAAAATTGCATATAGTTTATTAAATTAAATTTTCTTGTGGTATTAAATAATCCTGATTTTTAAAATACAAGTTTTTAATTTCCACAATGTATATGAAATTTTTTATCTTAATTTCTGTATTGTTTTATTTATAATATCTTATTATTACTATAGATTAAGAATAAATAATTATTAAATAAAATGTTAATTGCAATGTAAACTCAAAGTAATTAGTAAAAGAGAAAATATATACAAAATCACAATTTGTTTAATTTCTGATATTATGAAGCATTATTTATATGAAGTTTATAATATCGATATAAACACATGATATATTCAATAAAGAAAAATCTAATGAATAATATAAAAGAGTTATAAAATTTTCAATAAAAAATTTCTTTTTTTTTTTAATTTTACTTATAATATTAGCTTTACATATTTGGTACTTGCTTCAACGTCAAACAACCAACTTTCCTTGACATAATTGATTAGCATTAAAATGATTAAGATTGATATGGGAATACAATGCTAATTACGATGCACAGCTTATAAGTGTATCGATATCTAACTCTAATATATTATAATTATATATTTTACTTTATATTGTTATAAAAAATATTATAAGAAAATAATGTAAATTTAAATAAAATTACTGCACATAAATTTATCCTATATTTCATATTTTTATACACTCTTAATCTAACTTATTAAACTGTTAAAAAAAAATTAAAATTAAAGTCTATTATTGAAAAATAATCTTAATTTTTATGAGAAACTAAAAATAATACCAGTAGTCAATTTTCATTTTATAAATTTAATGTTATTCCTCAAATTAATAAAAATGTGAATGCAATTTTGTAAAAATAAAGATATTTTATGAAACATGGATTTTTTAATCCATTATTTTATTTTTCATATAAAAATTGAAATACACAAGTAATATTTATGTTATTATCAATCAAATTTTTTACACGACAAATATGATTGACAAAATAATCATATAGTTTGCCAGCGATTAATTAATGCTCCTGCAAAAGATATTACATATGAATTAAAGAATTCAGAATTGTTTTATTATATTAGATATAAATTGATTTCTATTAATTTTGATCCCTTGGTATTTCAATCAATTCGTATTTAATCACAATTAATTATAAAAAACGTAAATACAAAATTAATTTTATAATTTTTGCAAATAATGAGGATCAAAGTTATCATATCAAAGAAGTGAAATACTAATCAACTAATAGAAATCAACCCAAGTCTTTCATATTTATTATGCATAAATATACCTTGAAAATATAATTATAATATTATAATTATATTTGCAATAATACACGAAATACTAAAAATACATGAAACGTGACATGCGATAATTTCAAGACAATGGAACTAAAGTTATTTAGAATTTGCCGCCTTCATCCGCATTTTGATCCACAATCGAACCGCAGATTTAGAACTGGGAGTGACAAAGATAGAGAAAACGCGTACACTACAGCTACAAAACGCCAGAGCCATGCATACAAACGCAATGTTATTATTATTATATCTGTTTGATATGAATTTTAATAGAATTTTATGAATTCGAGTGATATTGTATATAGCACAAGCATTTACTTTTACAGTATTTGATATTTAATTAATACATAATATTTTATTAAAAAATATAGTATGTAGTATATTGTATAAATAATATAAATATAAATTTAAATAATAAGATATAGTATATTATACAAATAATATAAATATAAATTTATTTATAATTAATTTAAAATATCTTTAGCCATAAACAAGTAAGTGATGTAAGACACAATGAATTATTATTTATGTATATTTAAAGAAAAAAATGAATTTATTCGTATTTACAATATATTATATATTTATTAAATATTGTTTATTATTTGTATTTTTAATTTTTACCATATTTTTTACAACATACGTTACTTATAAAATATTAATTGTATAAAATAATATTCATTGTTTGCACACATTATCATGCTCATGTAGATTGATATATTATTACAGCCAACATTCGAAGCATAATTTAGCACAAAATGCATTTAACTGAAAAATTAACAATCATTATGGGTATGTTTACTAATTTGTATCTCCTATAAACCATTATAAAATTAAATTTAATTCCACACAGTCGATAGATAAAAAAATTTTTTAAATAAACTAAATATCCACCTTCAGTTAATATAATTATAATTTATTTTATAAGCCCGTAATTTAATATTTTATAATTAATACATTATTTAATACAACATAATTATTTTAATGATATAAAAATAGAATAAAACGTTTTAAATTTAAAATATAAATTTCTATAATTGGAAAACAAAATGAATCAGAACAATACTTGATTTACTAATCTGCGAAGGCACTTGCTATTGAAGTATAAAATTATACAATTATTGTGTACATGATTTTGAACGCTTAGCTTAGCCAATATGTGTCTAATCGAAATTTAGGTAAATTATTCTGAGATATAAACTTAATTTATAAACTAAATAAATTGATTGATTTTGATTATAAGGCTTTGTATGTGTTGATTCGGAAGGAGGATTTTTATGCCACAAAATAAAAAAATAATCATTTGTTAAAAGTTAAATCATGTATTTTATTTGTAAATCGATTCATCTGGAAGTATTTATCATTTCTTCTTTCTCGATCTCATGCTACCTCTTATTATTATTATTGTTATGAATTCAATATATAATAAAAGGTTAAAATATATTTAACATCCTTTATATTTAATAATTGCCGATCCTCTATCAAGTAAAACTTACAATCTTTCATTTTTCGACTCATTTTCAAGGAAAAACCAAAATATATCCTAAACCAAAAAAGCATATGTCTCTTCTTTTCCTCAACCCTATCTTTCTAAAATTAATTACTTTGTCTAAACCAATCTTAAATGTCTGAGTTTCTTGGTTCTCACGCAGTAGGTTGTAAGTCAAAATGAAAATTTCATACAAAACTCAAAATGGCAGAGTACAAAACTGGAATATACACACACACGTATATAACATTCAACATAAGACAGTTCTATTCCAAAAATAATTTGAAAAAAATATGCATGATTATAATCTATACTACTGAAACTTGTATATACTCACGCATACATTTTAGACTTCTTTGTTTTCTACAACACTTGTTTGAAAAATTTTTTTTTAAATACAACTGCTATATTTTGTTGTACATATGACTAAATTAAAAAACTATTCAATTTCAATGAAATGTATAATAAATATATTGATATTAAAAAATAACTATTTTTTCAAAAAAAGTAATTAAGTATGGTTGCTTTCATTCTTATAGGATCAATACAATAGACTTAATTGACGCTAGAAAAGACTAAAAAACATTATATAAACGAAAATTCGTTTGTTAAGAGTAAATATAATGTCGACCAACTCGGACAATTTAACTTTTACATGAATTCAGAGTTTACTCAATTTATTTCTATATGAACATATTAGTCTAAAACCATATATGCAGACAATTATTCATCTTTATTTACTTTATCCAATATTTTCTCACTCTCTCTGTATCTCCTAAAATAATACATTTTCTACTGAATTCTTTAAACCTCATTCACTAAATTTGTCCGTCTTTTATCTTCATACTGTTATATTAAAAGATTTTTTACTGTTGTATGTACAGTAGTTACAATACAAACTCATTTCTTTATTTGTTTTTCGTACTGCTTACCTTAATATAAAGTTTGATTGTTCTTACATTGAATTTAAATGGTGTCATGTAATTTCTTATAGTCTTTCTAATTTTTTTTAATTGACGACATCCTCTCCTTGCCTTGTACAACATTAACCTTTTTCTTATCTAATTTATGTAATATTGTGTATAATCGTTGCTAAAAAAAGCTTGATAAACATATGCGTCAGTCGTCTAAAACATTTTAATCATTCTACAAAATAAATTACTTTAAAAATTAAATTTGCGGATATAGTTCATACTTCAACTAATTTTACATTACATTTAATAGTCATCGAGAATAATATCTCTTACCCAATAATTCGTAGAATAAAAAAAATACTTAATCCAAAAATTATTTCTATTAATGTACATATTTATTATTTATTTAATTAACTCCTTATCTCATTTGTCCGACCAAAAATTTTTAATAGATATAAGTCTATATCTTTATATAAATGGCTATCCTATATATTAATCCTTCATTATTTTTATTATGTCATTTTTGTTACAAATTTCGTTAGTTTAAAATTATAAATTTAATATTTGCAATAATTTTTCTTTTATGTGGGTGCTTTCGATTTATACATGTGTTAATTGTTGGATTATTGGAGGAGGAAGGATGATTGAAATGAGAAAGCTTCTTTTTGGCAAGCCGCAAATCGAAAATCTTTATTTACCACAATGCACAATTTTCCACGATAGTACAGCTTCGCGGTGTCAGACCGTCTGACTCACAGATTTTTTCTCTCGTGCAATTAGGCCTTACAAATTAGCCCCGCCTCTCGCGACTCGATTTTCGTTTATTTTTTCCCCGAATCAAGGGACGGTAGGTTCCATTGTCTCAACCGTTATAACATCTCGAACCTTCTGATCACGCAAATTTCCGCCCCGCGCCCGCTACCACACACTTCACACATTACCCCTGGCATAAAAAACTTCCGGCTTGCCGGCGGAAGAAAAAGCCAAAACAAACCAAGTGCATCACCTTCGAGATTCTATATAATATGTATTAAAAAACGGCGGTACGTTTTCGTCTCTGGAAAGTTCTAGCAAAGCCAAAGGATATGTTTACATGCAGCGCGAATGCGCGCGCGCGCGCGCGAGAGAGAGAGAGAGAGATAAATAATAAGGAGACGTCCACGAGTACGCCTTCCCGCTCATGCACACACACATTTTTACACTTAACGACCCCCTCCCCTTTAATACAATCGGCGAAACTATGCGTGTGTCCGTGTGGGCTTCCAGCCCTACATGGTCAAGCGAAAAGCCCTATATATATATATTATATTTATATATATATATATTATATATATTATAGTGTTTTTTTGTTCCTTGTATAATGTTCCTCTTTTTTTATTTCTATTTAATAATAATTTATTTAATTTTTTAACCATAGTTGTCCTCTTAGGTATTTTATCATCGGACAACTTTTCTGTGGCACCTGCAGGTATTAATACCTATAGATTTTTAAATGCATGTTTTTTGTAAATGCATAATAATAATCACTTACAATAAAGTTTGGCCATGTCTAGTTATTTAATCTTATTAATATTTATACTTGTGATTACAAAGATAAAGCATAAAAATTTCTTATGTATCGTTCTGGTTCATCTACAATATTAATTCTTCCAGACTCCATTAAAGTTATCGTGCTCACATCATATTTTAATTTGACCGCCATTATATTTTTAATTTTGCAGTGCCTCTTTAATATAGCCTTGATGGTACTAAATTTCGAGCTCATTAATAATATCGCGTAAGCTATAACCCTAGATTCACCACTCAGTGCAAGAAATAATTATACTTAATTATTAATTTCGATTTATTTTATGGATGGAGATGTTGCTCTGAATAACTTTATGAAATATATCATGTCAACTAAAGACAGAAAATTTTTTTATCTTCAGTGAAAACATATATATTAATCACTTATTGTTTCAAAACTTCAAATTTCTCTTTACAGTATCTGACGTTTATTATTTTATACTATTTGGAGGTAATTCAAGCTTTTAATTACCTTATTATGATTTCTATAATTTTTTATCACAACATTGGCAGTATTAAGCTATTTGGTTCTTTCGATACCAGATATTGTGGCAGACAAACACCTTTCGTCTCATTGTTTTAGCTGTATTAATTTTATTTATAATAAAATTTATAATAAATTTTAGCAATTTTAGCTGTACGCTTTGAAGTCTTTCTCGACATAATTAAATAGAAGTAGTCAGATGAGTATTTTTATTCTATCTTTGTTTGTCCTGGCCTTCGGCATTTGAAGTAATGGAATCGCATCACTAACTTCACAAAAAAATCAAGAGATCTGATTTTTATTCATTTTTTGTTGTCATCTGCCAATTCTAGGTGATCACGTAACTTATTAACTTTTAACGCAGCTCAAAATTTAATTTTAGCAAAAAAAAAAAGATAGCAACGTTACTTGAATTCATCAAAATTATTTATATTTTACTTTTTTTCCAATAATAGAAAGCTTTGTTGAATTAAATTAGATTTGGAATTTTGGTTGACTTGAATAAACTTTATCGACGAATCTTAATTGATTAAATTAATTTTTCTGAACGATACTTGAAAATTATTTAAAAAACTGTTTGGAATTCAGAGAAGTGCTTAGTTTCTTATTTTTAATATTTCATATGCACAGATGTTCATTTAAATTTTATAATAATTTATTATGGTCATAATGATTTAAAAAACACCATTCCATAAAAAAATAAATACAAAAAATTGAGACTAAAACAACCCTACAGATGCTTGTAAATTATTCCCAATATGTATTAATTATATGTAACTATATAACCAGTGCACAATATATATATACATATATTAATTATAAAATCCATTAGAATTCAATAAATTATAATTTAGTGATGTTTAGAGAAAAATATAGCAGTTGTATTTAAGAAAAATTTTTTAAATAAGTGTCTTTGTAAACAAAGAAGCTTAAAATGTTAGCATAAGTATATACAAATTTCAGCAGTATAAATTATAAGAATGGATGTATATATAATGAATTAAGTATAATACATAATTGATGGAATCCAATTAAAAATTATCCAGTTAATAAACGTGCACAAATAAAATAAACTTCAATTTAAATTTGTCATTCATATATTTTAATAAATGAAAATCCAGAGTAATTAAAATATTAGTAATTGGAATGTAATAATTACTAATTATGAATAAAATAAAAAATTTACTGCACTAAACCAATCATTTTTTTGAAAATTATCAATTGGTAGCCAAACTATCAAATCAAATCAAACATTATTCATAAAATAATATTCGTATTTTAATTATAATTTCCGGCATCACAAAATAATTAAATCAAAAAAATTATAAATTAATGAAGATTAATTCTTTAACATAAAAATTATAATTTTGTTTTTTAGAAATTTAATTACTCACGAATGTGGAATATCCCATGGAAGCCTCTTTTTCGTAAGTAGAAAAAAAAAATCGAAATGGGGAGTGCGTGTGTACAAGATGACCGCGGGCTTTTAGTTATGGCGTCGATTTTCTTTGTTAACAATCTATTATGAGTGACTCGCACCTCTCTTAATATTTCTAAACGATATCACTCAGGGAGCACCTTAACTCTAAGAGAATTCCACAAATAAATTACACGTGTAATGGAAAAAGTATTCCAATTAGCTAAATTAAATTTAAATGAATGACCTTGAGAATAATGCTTATATAAACAGAATTTATCACAATCCTAGTATGTATGTACTTGTTTAGAATATTACGATAGCCTAGTCAAATTAGATGAATATTTAATCAGAGCAAAAGTGAATGACAAAAATATTTTGTAACTAAGTATCGCAAATAATTATTGAGTAATGAATTAAATAAAACATTTATAATTATACAATGCTTATGAAATTAGAGAAAATTTAGTTGCACGATACAAATATGTATACCAAAAGATCATTAATTCATGTGTCACTAATACTTGAACATTTTATATGATAGAAATTAATAACTTACGAATAAATACCCAGAACCCGATTAAATTTCAAATTTATACGCAAATTTCAACGAGAGTTTGTACAAATATAGCCATTCCATTGTACTTCTTATTATCCTTTATTTTATCTAAAATAATTTTTTACAGTTTTTTTTTTTTTTCTTTAAAATTAGAAATTTTTATAATTTTCGAGAAATATTTTTATCCAATATTTATGTATGCAATGCAATATGGAGACCCTGATTTCTGGTATGAAAATCTTGCGATGTCTGCATATAAAATAAATTCATACAAATGACATAATTTTCAAACATTCACATCAAGTTTGGAATATATTTTACATCATTGTAAACATTATATGTTTCACTTAATGTCATATATATTAATTTTATTAGTCACTGTATTTTTTATATTATTTTCTAGATTGCATTTTCTATATTGTACCCATAATCAATTACATTAAAATTTTGATAGAGCAAATAGGTCCAATGAGTGTTGACGGCAAGAATATCCGAAAACAGACAACAATAAATGCATTACATTATAATTACATTCACGAAATTACTGCTTTCGTAATTCCATTGCAATTGCAATAGATGTTGCATTGTTACTACTAATTGACAGCTTACATTAACACCACCAATTCCGTCATTATTACTATTAGGCCAAATTTTATTTGAATAATTAGTAACAACTCCTAAAAAAAATTTATTTTCTCATCTTCCATTGAAAATAGATTTTCCGTAGTATTATATATATAAATAACATTAATATTTAATTATTCGTATTTTTTTATAATTTCAATAAATAAACTGATTTGATATTTGATACCTTCTTTCATATAATTTATAAATATCTTTCATAGTATAGTAGTAATAATTATCATTTTTAATAAAAACTGATTTTTATGATTATTTGCTTAACTAAATTTGAAAAAGAAAATGTTTTTACCCTTTCATGGAGGAATTGTTGATGAAATAAATATTTAAATTTTAGAATTAATGCTACTTTTTTTCGTCAATATGTCATTAGAAATTAATTCTAATAGTAGCAATATTATTTTAATAATTAAATTAACACATTATCGAAAATAATAATTAATATAAACTTTACTTAATAAAAACGAAAGTGAAGTAAGAAAATCCTACAAACCTTAGTTTATTACAAACACACGTAAAGAGTAGCATAATAAATATTTATTTTTTTATTTGTAAAAATTTTTTTGATAATATAAAGGAGATGATATGAAATAAAATCTTAAATATGTAATTTAAGAATAAAAAAGAAATGTAAAAATAATAAGAAAAGGCAAATTTTTTCTAAAGTGAAATTCAGAAAACAAAAATATTGGAAAGTGTAATTTTGAGTTTGATAAAAAGCTTAAAGATATTTACAAAACAGGTGTAAGATAGAATGAATAAAACTGAAGAAAAAATAAAAGAAAGGAAAAAAAGTAATAAAAAAAACAATAATAAAAATAAAATGAAAAGAACGCAACACAAAATACTTGCTTGATTAAAGAAGATTTAAGAAAGTATAAAAACTCTAGAAGAACGATTAGAGAAGAGACAAAGAGAAATAGATAAAAAAGACTGAATGAAGAAAATGAAAAAAATCGAAGTAAAATTGATGATAAAATGAAAGGGATAGGGAGAAATTATTGAATAATGTAATAGCGAAATGATCGAGAGGCAGAAAAATTTGGGGACACGATGGTTGGAAAACACGACTAAAAAAATATTGAAAAAATTATAATTTTATAAATAAAAATATATATATATTGTACATATTTATATACATTTATTATAACACAATTAACATTAAATAAGTCGAAGCAAATTTTTGCAAGGTATGACAAAAAAGGATTAAAATGATTGAAAATTGAATAATAGTGAAAGATGAAAAAATAGTATTTAAAGGAAAGAATTATTGATTTAAGAAAATAAACAGGTTGTAAGTCAAGCTTTTATATAAAATCAAGATGCATCATTGTTAAAATCCATTTTATAAATTTAAAGTCTAGTTAAAGGACTTTGTCGTACTAATATAAGATGGCTTATACGATCTTCGATACCTTGGCATTTTTATGTGTCACCTTACTTGAACGATGGATATTATCACAGAAACGATAAATTTCATCCTTCTTATAGGTCACGATGATAGGAGAACCCCAAGAGCAATTAGACGATTAAATACTCCATTTTTAGTCATCTACGTAATTTCGTCATCTACGATATTTTGTTGGATGAAATTTTATTTTAATGGAGTCTTTTAAACATATTTCATACTTATCGAAATGAGTTAGACCGTTCACTGATTGCATTTTTGTCTTTTTATATGCCTTTAAAAAAAGGTATACAAAAAAAGCTTAGTTTTGCATAAAAATTTACGTAAAAATTTCTCCTAACTTCGGTTGAATTTTCATTATATTACAAAAGATTCTTATAATTTTTCATTCATTTGTTAATATTTATTCATTTCTTATTATACATTTAGTGCTGTCTAACATTCGTGTTCATTTTTTCAAAATTCATTCTATATTTGATGGCATTCTTAGTTTAGTTTAAGGTACAAGAGTACCTTAAACTTGAATAATTGAGATGAAATTTTCACTAATAAATTGGCTTTGATAATTCAAATATATTTAAATTAATTTATTTTTTCTAGAAAAATGGTTGCGTAAATATTGGTATACCATGCGTAACGCAACTACGGTATTGAGACTTCTTACCTGATGCTGGATTATAAATACATGTTTTATTCATTATTTTCATAAATAATTATTCATAGTAGTATTCTATTTGTAAATATATGTACATTTTATGTATCTGTTACTAATTACATTGAAAACAAGGCATGCATGTGAAAAAATATATAATTATTGGTTTTTATAAAATTAGTAACGAACAATAAAATTCTAATATATAATTATGATTGAAAAGAAAAAAATATAGTAAAATATTATTAATAAAAATATATAAAAATGATATATCAATAAAGCAAAATATTAAAAAAAAATTGAAATGCACAAAACATAAAATTGAAATAAGAGAAAAAAGCAAAAATGTCAAAGAATGACTTGTATGTTTGCAAAAATATTGAAAAAAATAGACATGAAAATCTAAAGGAAAGAAAAAATTAAGACGATTAAAAAGGATCGTCAACTGCAAGAAAAGCAAATCTATATAACTTAAGATATATTAAGGAAATAAAAAAAATTGGTAATGAGATATTAAAGAGGAAATATGTATTTACGAGTACAAGAGTTAAAAAAAAAAAAAAAAACCAAGAATACAAGGATCAAAATACAGATCAAATTACAAATAAGGAATTTTATTAATAGATTTTTGAAAAGTTGGAAAAGCAAGACAAAAAATACTTTGAAATTATTTAAAAAAATAATAAAACATCGAAATTAATTCGATAAAAAATGTCAGGTATCTCAAATTAATAAAAAATACGAATTATTAAAAAATTATTAAATAATTAAATTAATAAAAAATAGGAATTATTAAAAAATACGAATTAAAGATATAAAAGTTTCTAATGAAGGAATTAAAAAAAATGTGTCAATGAAAAAATTTAAAAGAGAAAAAAATGAAATAGCAGAGACATAATATTATTGAAAATACAATTTAAAATTAGAATTTATTTATTATTCATAACTTTGAATTATATGAATTATAATAAGTTGAATATAATTAATGTATAGATTATGTTTTAAATAAATAAATAATAATCATATACTTTTATTAAAATTTATTTCTTTTTAAATACCTTTTTTCTTTTACTATTTTTTTTATGCATTTTGGAATAAAATTTTTAATTTTGATTCGGCATTATTAGTGAAATTCGTTTTTAAACTAAAATATAAAAAAATATTGAAAAATATATAATAATTAGACATCATCATTAGAACAATTTTAAAAAAGGAAAATTGTAGTGTTATAGTTTCGGAATTTTCGCCAGGTTTTCTTATAATTTTAATTTTTGATTATAAATTTAAAAGTAAAAAAGTAAATTTTTATTTATTTCACTAAATACATTTTTAATATCTTATTAATAATAAATGAAGAATATAATTTTAATGGAAGTTTTTTTTAAAAAATGGTACCTATTGCTAGCTTTATCACAATTGCTAATATATAAAAATATCGAAATCTACGTCTGCGATATTGTTTGAAATAATCGGAATTTTTCCTATCAGCTGATGCTCAATTACGAAAACGTTGATATATGCAGATGTTTTAGACCAATGTAATTTAATAAAATTATTTTCGTTACAACCAAAGGTTTTTTGTTCATTATTTTGAGTTTTGATACGATTGCTTCCTTGTAAGGGCTAATTAATTTTTTATTAGTTATGAATTAATTGAGACTATGACTATTTTGGTAAATAAAGAAGTTATGCTTTGGGTAATTTTTGAATAATAATAACTTTTAAATAAATTTTACCAAGGAAAAGTATCTATTAGTTAAAACAAGGGCTGAGTTAGAATTAATTTCTTCTAGTTTCGAGAAAATAATTACTGTGCTTCACACGTGTATCATATCATCAGTTACAAGTTCCTTGGCACCTTCCGTTCATTCCATTCATTTCATTCCAAAGGCTTCGGACGGTTGGAACATTAAGGAGTGACACAAGTGTACAAATTTTTATATCAAATTTCTTGTTATCGGCTGTCATTGTTTTTAATTGTTGTTATAATTGTTATTAATTTTTGTAATAGATATAAAATTTGAAAATCTGAGTGATTGTACTCTGATTCTGGGATACGTAACAATATTATAATGGATATTATAACAATGGAGAAATTCATTATTTCAAAGTAAAAAAAAAACAAAAAACTGAAAGAACAAGAATCATCATTACCTCATAATGCTATAGAGAATATTGAAGGAAGTGTCTTCTTTAATAGAAAGTTAAAGGAATTAGTAGAGAAGAAAAAAGGAAAAGAAGAGGAAATTGACGCGTGGAGTTGGAAAATCGATAGTGGTGGACGGAAGAGGGCCGAACAGCATCCACCGGCACTCCCACACAACTTTATGCATCCGTATTGTTTTCAAGATTCGCGTCGGAATGAATTACGAGCTGGGGAATGCGCGGAGAAAAAATTGCAATGATAATGAACGAGGATAATGAAAAAGGAACAAGTGCATGGAAGGTGATCGCATTGCGTGACGGTGTGCCAGATCCGAACAGATGTTCCCATGGGTAATCCCGGCAATCTCCTTGTCTAGAAAAGCAGATAACTATTATATTGAGACGAAATGAGAGAGAAAGATATACCTTGCAAATATTACAATTAGATCTTGAATACCGAAAGCAAACTACAATGCAAGTTCGCGTAATGAGTAATTAAGAGCCAAGATCATCGTCCTACGGTACACGGGACGGTCAACTGTAAATTTACCATCAAGCTTTATAAAAAATAGCACGCGGATGCCCCAATAATGAATTTTGTAATAAACTTTTGTAACTATTATGCCATTTATATTTGCATTTACATTTACGTTTTATAGAATAATTAAATTAAGGATTATTAGGATTAATTATTTAGCATGTTTTAAATGTTGCTCTTCCATTATCTAAGTCATTATTTTAAATTAAAACGGAGCATATAAAATTATAAAATAGAATATATCTTCATCTTTATTTTTCAATTTAAAAAAAATTTCATTGTCCTACTGCTATATACATATATATTCCCAAATAAAATTAATTAATAATTTACATTTGATTTGGATTAATTCACAAATTATATTCACGCTTAATAACACGTAGTATTGTAAAATTTTATAAATCTAAAATTTTCAGTACTATTAATAATTAATTTATTACTTCGATAAATAAATGATTGTTGTTATGGATAATTTATCAATTTTTTAAATAACCGAAAAAGAATGAGAACAGCTTAAATCTCAATCAATTTTATACTTAGATTTCATCCATTAATTTACAATTTCCACAAAAAATAATATTCCGTACTATAGAAGATTCTTTGCAAAACTACTCGTCTTTATTTATTTTTACGTTTAGTCGAAGTTTATTTCTCTTCTTAACTCTTCTAAACTATGCACATCAAAACAATAATAGTAATAATCTTATGCCTCTCTTTGATTCATAGAATGATCATCAATAGAATGCAAAATATGAATAATCCTTTCTAATCCGAAATTTGTGCATTATTAATATTCATTTTGATGAAATATAGATTTAAATCCTGTTAGCATATTAAATTATAACTACAACGTAACTGTTAAATATCAAGAACTAAAGAACCTATTCATTACGTTATTTCATATGTTAATTTATGTAAAATAAAAAATAAAGAAGTTTAATTATAGAATTAAAGATTTTTAAATTAAACCTAAAAATATGTATTTTTTAAAACAATTTTCATTACAATTAAATATAATACTTCATTTTTGTAAAAAATTGAATTTGTCTTATATCGAATGTATTCTTCTATAAGTATTAGGACGATCGAATTTTAATAATTTTAATATTACTACATCGAAACTAGGTAAAATGTATAAATTTTTTGTGTTATAAAAAATATAGTAACAAGTTAAAAAAAATTTATTTATATACAATTAAAATTTCAATATAGTTTTTAAATGTTATTATTATAATGATTCTAAAACAGTGTCAATAAATATTATGCAAAAAAAAAAAATAGTTTATTTCGTTTAAAATATTAAATTGCTAAAAATAAGATATTTTTTATATTGACTATATTATAATAACTTGAAGTTTATCATTGTTTTTTATTTAAGTACAAAAATTCGTTATATAATACAAATACGTTGTAAATAATCAGCTCAAATATTATTATTTATTTTTTAATCTCTTGTAGACAGATGAATATTTATGATTTATGCACAGAATCATTTAATTAAAGCGTGTAGAATAATAACTTTATGATATTACAAATCAAATCAAATTAAACAATTCGTCGGAATATTTGTAAATTTTAATATGTTTTTAATTCTATTAAAATTCAAGCTTATGCTGAAATGAAACTTTGATATTTATACTAATAATGAGTATTTATTTGAACGTTGAGTACATGTCTTATTTATTAAAATATCAATATGTACTTATTTTATTAGCACATTATTAATATAATAACATTATTTGACAGTTTTTCAAACATATATGCACTATTTTATAAAATAACTTGTTTTTTTAAATAACTAAAAGCAAAATAAATAATACTTTTTTCAATATGTTTGTAACATATTGTAAGAAATATATTTTTTAATCATTAAAATTATACCATTTCTGGATCACTCAATTAATATTAATGTTCCACGAAGGAACATTATTTATTCAACTAAGCAATTGAACTTTTTTCTTTGATATAATATTAAAAAATTAATTAGATTTGCAATTTTAACTTTTTTTTTTTATATAAATATATATATCAATATACATGTATATATACATTACCATTGTACTTTTTTTTAATGAAAAAAATCTTAAAATTGGAATGCACCATGTATTTACGATTAATTTAAACTACTTAAAATTTGTATTTTTTGAAAAAATTTAAATCTATATTTTATGTGAAATATATTTCAATTTTTAATACTAGTGAAAAAAAATAATCCAATCACATATAATAGTTTAATGGTTCAATTAGACAAAGTTTAAATATAAAATAATAAATCTCAATGCTAATGAAAAATTAAGGTAATTTCTATTAATATTGAATATAATTATTAGTATTAATACTTTATACTTTCTTTCGGGAAGGGGGGAGAATATAATGAAAATTCGGAAAAGGATATCAAAGGAGAATGAAAATAAAAGGTGTCACTAGAGACAAATTATATTAGAGAGCGAATAATGTAGATGAAATACCGCCACGCCCTCAAGGCTCAAACATATTACATTACCGTGCACAAGCTTTTACCACAACTAACTTATAAAAAACATACTATAATATTACAAATTTCTTTCATGTCAAATTTTATTTTATGATAAATTTTTTAACGTCATCTAAACAATTAAGGCAATTAAATACACTTCTAAGAAATATGTTTACTTTGCAAGGTTTTTTAAGTTCAAGTTTTTCTTTAATGTTATCATATTAATTTACAAAAACTTTGCAATTCTAGTATAATTTATTAAATACATAATAAAATGTTCTATATTTATAATTATATATCATTTTTTAAATAAATGATGACGAATGATGACGTAAGCTGCATCGTATCTCTTAATTTAAAAACTCGTTTTGTTCAACATAAAAAATATTTAAAAATAAGAGTAATGATATTTTTATAATCAGACACGTCTATTAATTTAGTTTATAATCAAGATGGATGTTGGATTACTTACAATTTGCCTACCAAAGCTCAAAAATTTTTTATTTTTGGATTATCAACTGTTTTATTTCTTATATCTTTAAGCTTATGAATTTATGAATTTGAAATTTCTCTTAAAAGAGAGCTATTTTTATTTAAGGAATATGTATTTATCGATCATATACGTGATTACTTATTTAAAAATTGTAATTATTTTTTTTTACGTATACTAAGGTCATTATAAAAAAAAAAAAAAAATACATGCGCATATGCCAATTTTACCATAAATCGCATAGCTTTTAGTATTATCGCAAGATTTTACACTAAATAAGATTTCATTTATTGTTTTGGTCTTGGTCTCATTCGTTATTTAGATGCGTTCATACATGGGACAATCTGATCGTATAAAATCTTTTCCTAACTGTCGGCTGATTTACCTAAAATGTATTGTATGCTACACGAATACTAAAGATTGAGAAAGATGTACTCTTACAAATTATACTTGATATTAGATATACGTTAATAAGTTGTATTGGTGCAAACGAGGATTCCTGCATTTCTTTTATGTAACGGTTGTGTGTCATGGTGAATATTATGAAAATTATAAAGCTTTTCTTTTCCACTTTTACAAAAACATGTGTGCATATATAATGAGTTTCGTACACTGAGACGTGTTTGCACGCTCATAGAAGTTTCGTAATGAGTTAAGAGTAGATACCGAATCTTCTTCGCATTTTACGAGCTTCGTGGCAAAATTCAAACTTAGGTAGTACTAAATTCAATGCATACTTATTCCAAAAATAAAATATAAAATTGTAATTAACAAGTTATAATTTTTTTATTTTATTTTATTTTATTTTTTACAGATGCAATTATATTTTAGCTTATTTAACGAAATTGTTTAATTAAGTTTGTAAAAATAAAACTTTAATTACAAAACATATATCAGTTATATCTGCTATACGTTACAAAAATATATTTCATTAATAACAAATGCTACTATTGATATTATTTTTTCATCAAAGAAAAATTATTTTTTAAGTAACAATACTTAATGTTCTAATGATCCTGTTTTAAATATTCATAATTTAAACATTTTATCGCTCCTTTTTTAAACCTTGAATTTGTAGACAAAATAAAAAATAAGCATAAATTTTGCTACTTTATATTTTATATTACGATAAACATATCTATTTCTATAATTTAATCTTTGCACTTGATGATATATTTATGAGAAAACTTTAACCTACCAATGCTTCCGTTATAAAAGGTTACTCGCACTTAGTTGATTACGGAAAAGTCAATTGAGTTAATATATTATTTTAAGCGCTACTTATATTCTTTTAAAAATAATCTTAGAAATAATTATAAATTTAATGGGTAAAACAAATTTTGTTTGTTGCATCAATAAGTAAAGTCAATATATCTAAATGGCGATGTCATGAAAGTTAAGAGTGAAAAAAAATATTGAACTTTGTTACGCATGCGAAGAATAAATTTAAAATTCATGCCAACTATAGAAAAACAATATAAGATTCCAAAAATAATGGCAACAATAAAAGATTAAATGAAAAGAAGATTCAGTTTATGAAGCAGAGGAATCGCGTGTTGTTGTCCCACATATGAATGATGATATGATAGCGACGTGCAAAAAGTCTCATTGGGATTTCGAGAAAAGCCAAAGAATCCGCACCTGCGGCTTCGCAATTCACTTTGACAAAAAAGCAAAGCACTAAGAAGAATAACAGAGCGGAAGGTGCGAAAGAAGGAAAGATGAATGCTTGGAAGGAAATGGATCATCTCACGTCGTAGAAGCAGTAAACATAAAAGCAGGGCGAGAGAATGAGAGAGAGAGAGAGAGAGAGACTTGGACGACCGCAGAGAGAAACGGGTTCTCTCCTCCTCCTCCTCCTCCTTCCCTCAACCAACCACCCGAGGAGAAACAAGAGACAAGAGACGAGAGACAAGAGGAGAGGAAATAATGCTGTAAAAATGGACGTGAGTCCTTCCTTAATATTGTGGGCTTGAAGTATGCGTGCAGATGATGTCAAATGTGTCGGGAAGTCGTAGTGCACGCTCTCCGGCTAAGATCAGCTGATCAGCGGGAGCTCGTGTACACTTAGCCAACAGAGCGAGAAAAACGCAGAGAAGAAAGAAGGAAAGATCAAAAATGAAAGGCAGAGCGGGGCCATTGCAAAAGGGATTATAAAAATATATAATTGAAATGTTGCCCGAATGGAGAATGCGCTTTTTAAAAAACGTGCTTAAAGTGAAAGTGTAGTATAAACGAACAAAACAAAAATACGAAGGGAGGTTTAGTGGTTGCTTTTATTATCATAGAATGTGCAATTTAAAGGTAATTGAATTTCACAAGATAACGTGAAAAATTATAAATCAAAACATTGATTACGACTTAACCGAAGCTATATTTTGAATGTATAATCATCAAGACTGCTGTTGATTCGGTTTGACAGCACCTTCACTATTGGATTCAATGAATAGCAATAATAACTTTAAATGGAAAATAATATAATTTTTCAGGCTTTATCCGAATAATTTTTTTAATCTCTTGAAAATATAAAATTTTTATTATATTAATAAAGCCCAATAATCATATTAAATCACTCAATATAATAAATATAATATAACATAAAAAATATAATATAAAATATTCAAGATTTTTTAATTAGTTATCGCACTATTTATATATTCATAAATCGAGTAAAATCATCACATGCACTAACAAAAAGATAAAATCATCCATAATTCAAATCACCCAAGTATTGTATTATAATTTTTAAATTCTTTCTTCTAAACGGAACAACTTTTTTCGTTAAGTTTATATTTATTGCAAAAAATGTGGTAAAATTTCCAGGTACTAATGCAGGTTTCAGAGGAGTAAATTGTTATTTAAATTCGTAAATATGCTGAAAGCTATATGCCACGAAATAACGAATATTTTGTACATTGTATAAACTCTTTTTGTACAAGAAAACTCTGGTGACATTTTTTCAGTGAACAAGCGTGAATAAAGAAAGTCTTAATGGCATTTAAAACTAACAATTATTAATGGATTTTATGTAAAAAAATTCTAATATCAGATAAAATCTATAAAGCATTAAGTTCTTATCTTAAGAAAGCATCAAAATAATGATGTTAACCAAAGGTGTGTGTGTGTTTTTTTTTTTTTTTTTTTTTTTTTTTTTTTGTTAATAATCGGAATAAGCCTATGAATAGCGTAAATATTAAGGAAGGAAATATAATTCTGCGAAGTGTTGTATACTCGCGAGTAGCTTTATAAAGAGGAAAAGAGTGCAACGGGAAATGCAGAAAATCTCGGCACAAGCCCGTAACTCATGGACGCCATGAAATTCAAAAGGTAAAAGGTTCCCCCATAAAAACATTCTTATCGATTGCTGCGGAATGGAAGGATAATAAGGTATACATGCCCCCGCAGGAAATCGGTCCAGACTGCGGAAGGTGAAACTACGGAGAAAGAGGGGGAAAGTAGAAAAATCAAAGTCGGGGGCAATCGGGGAAGACGACGAGGAAGAAGACGAGAAGCAAAAGGACGAGCGAGGAGAGCCGGACAGGAAAGAGAGGAGGAGTAAAAACTAACTCGTCCTACCGGTTTCGGGACGGATTCCGCAGACGCTCAAAGAGCTCAGGAACTCAGGAGTTCCCAAACGTCCTCTAAGCTCTGGTATTTAATTTCTACTTAGACACTTGGCCTTTCCATGAATCTGCTGCTGATCCTCATCTATTAAATGCACCGACACTTGTGCTGCTGATATTTCGCAGGAGCACTGTGCCCCGATGGCCCGAGTCTCGTCCTTTGTATTTCTTTTGATTCAAGGTCCTTTTATCGGAGTTTATGCCTGGTGCAAAATCATCGTAACGAGACAAGTTTAACCATTAGCTCACTTCAATGTACTTGAGGCGAAATCTTGTTCCAGGAAAATAAAAGTACTCGTCCTTATTTTATATCCGCAAATTCTTATGGTTTATTTTGCAACACCACTGGTATTATAAGGTAGACATGCCATTTCCTCAACAAGTATTAAATATCAACTTATTGGTATTAGGACTACATTTCCTTTATACGAAGAAAGATCAAAGTACGTGACTGATATTTATCAAATCAAATGGAATTTCATTTGATATTCGTAAAAAATTTGTAAAGTTAATCTAATCGAAACTGAGATATATTATCGGTTTTCAACTATAGTACTGACAAGTATAAATTTAAATATTAAGTTTCATTCCAGACTTAATTATTCAATAAGTATAATTTTACAGATTTTTTTTCTTAATTTTCCAACTATATAAGAAACATGGAATTATAAAAATATTTATATTTTCTTATTAGAAACAAAAATACGTTAAAAAGAAATATTTAATACTTTTGGAAGAAGTTTAAGGTTGTGCTAATACTTACATTTTAAAACAGAATTAGTAATTTATCAGTCTTACCTGTAACATAAAAACAAAAATAACTTTTTCTGTATCTTTGCTTCAAAATTTAGTAACGAATTGCAATAGTTATATTTATAATTTAATATAAAATTTCATAATTTTTCTTTGTAAATAATTTGAAATTTTATTCTAGTATCTTGAATCTCTATAATTCTCAATTTAAACAAGGAAAAAAATAAACTTGCATGAAATAAGATTTTTATATATTATTTAATAAAAGTATTAAAAATTATTCGATTTAAATTGAATTTGAATATTATGAAATCAATAATATATAAAAATGTTTATAAAATAAATTACAAGTAAATATAAATATTACTATTATGAATTACTATCTATTGTATTATATTAGAATTTGTTTTTTTTCTTAAATGTGCTTCATTTAAGAAAAAAAAAAGTTTAACATAAAATATTAATAACCTTTTGTACAAAACACAAAAAAAAAAAAAAAAAAAAAAAAAAAAATAAATTCTACTTAATTAAATAATAGATTACGCTATCAGAATATATGAATATATATCTTCAATCTCGAGAATACTATAAAAATACTCTGACTTTATCCCTGAGGAAATTCGGAAGAATTGCAATATGTTTCATTAGGTGTGATTATACCAACAGCATACTAATTCATGTATATATTTTTGTAGTAGAAAATATCTGATTTATTCCAATTTACTCAACTAGAACTATTTAAATAATGAATAGAATTTACTGGTAAAAAGCGTTCATTCGTAAATTCACGTACGCGCACATTTTCCAATTAACTTAACATGCAACATTAAGGGCGACAATCGATAAATAAAATAAATAAAATTGCAAAATACATATTATTAGATATCAAATGCATTAATTTTTTTAATTCATGTGTGATTTTAATATTTTTCATATAAAATAATCTAATTTAAATAAATCGAATTATTTAAATATTTTTTATTTGTCTATTCATAAATTTGAATAAACTTATTTAATCAATAATTTTTATTTTTATATATAAATAATAATTATTATATTTCATTTTTTTTTATTCTTATTATATTTTATAAAATATAATAATTAAAATTTTAACATTTACGTTCAATGCACAATAAATTGAGAAAATACAAAAAAAAATTATTTTTAAATTAATTTACGTGAATTATTTTGCATTGGTTTTTAATGTCACATAATCATTTTTTTAAATAGTAAAATAATTTAATATTTACCAAATAAAAGTTTATAAAATACTTGTAAGATATACATGCCTAGACTAGTGAAATTAATTTGACTTCAATTGCTATATTTAAAAGATTAATTTTATTACTTTTACTCTTCATATAACAATAAACTTTTATATAGTTTTTTAAGACAAGATTAAATCTTGTGTGCACGTAAATGCAATAAAGTTTTCTAAAAAATTTTTATTTATAGAACTAAAATGACATAATGTATTCTATATTAATAATTTAAATATGAGGTCAAATATTTTATAGCATACAGGTAGGTAAAAAAAAAATTTATACTTTTATAAACTCTTAATTTCATAATAAAATTCACTTTTAGGTATTGTCATTATTTATCACATAATAAAAATAAACATAGCATATTTTTCTCGAGATTAGCTTTTAACATTTACTATTATTCATGAACCTATTTTATAATATTTAATTACGTATCATTTCATTTTTCAAAATAATTAACACTATTTTAATTTTCCTATGACAAATTAAGTTGGGATAAGCTAAAATAAATCAGTTTTTTTAACATACAAAAAAATTCTCAATAAATTTTGTTTTATATATTCAAGGTTTTTTCTTACAAGAATATTCTTAAAAAATATAATTTCCTCATTAAATTTAAATATGAAATAAAAAATTATTACACAAAATTTTATAATTTTTTAATAGTAGAAGTTTAATACTTATTTCTCTACTGTAAGCACATAATTCTTAGCACATAAAAAATTGATATTCATATTATAAAATTAATCACTGTTATATATTAATGTAATAGTCTATGAAAATTTCCTTAAATATGCATTAATTAATTGCAATATCAAAGCTTTAATTGATAACAATATATTATAATTTATAAAAATTTTTTTGTTTAGTTTATTTGAAGTAACATTCGTTTTCAAATTGAAATTTCAAGCTTAGGTTATATAGATTTAATCTACTATAATATGTTTTTATAATGCATTAAATATTATTTATTTCAAGATAATAGGAAAAATTTTTTTTCATAATTTCATTGAAAAAGCTACTTAATTAAGGTTAATTATAACTCATTCATTAATTACGCAAACATCATTTTATGATAATCAATAATTATTAAAATATATATATATATATAAACATTAAAATATATATTGTGAAAATTTACGAAAATATTATTGAATTTTTTAATGAATTTGAAAATAGTTTTTTTTTTAAATAATGTAATGAAGACGATTGGTAAAAATTAAAATTTTATTATTAGAATAAAATATTTTTATTTTTGAAAAGAAAGTGAAATATATTCCTTAAATAAAACGTACACATAAATAAATAATAATAATACATTATTGCTAAAATATTGCTTAAATAATTAATAAATATCAATATATTTTATATTAAATTATCTAAATTTAATATTGAATAGTATATATATGTAATATATAATTTTTATTAAAAAAATACAAAATCCTGATATTTAACATTAATTATTTTCAATTTAAGCTGATATATTGAATCTATAAATAATACAAAATTGACATTTTATATTTTGATAGTACATTGGTAGTATCAAATAATTTTTTTATAAAAACGATACTGAAACATCTGTAAGTTAGTAAAACAATAATGTGCTATAAGAAAAAATATATTTTTGCAATATTACTTTAAAATAATTATTAACTTATTAAAAATTTTATTGCACCTACAAAAATATTGCTAAATTAATTGAACGTGTTCTTAATTGAATATGAAAGTTTTTTCAGTCATCAATTTTTTGTTTTTTCTAAAAACTTGAATATATATTTTAAATGAATGCAATAACTTTATGCATAAATTATAAATAAATGTAAATTAAAATAAACTTTAAATCATTCCATGTATATAAATAAATTTTGCTAGAAAAATCCAAAAATTCATAAAAAGAAAATTTAATATATTTTGTAACAATTTTAAAATTCATTTTCAGCATTTCGTTTTATTCATGAAATCTCAAATATGTAATGAATTTATAAAATAAATTTATTAAATTTTTATAGAAATGGAAATTGAACATAATGATTGTTTTATGATTATGGTAATTTTAATTTTTAGAATTTATACACAGTCAACGTATTTGGTTAATGTGCAAAATTCATTATTTAATATTTTTTTATAAATCTACAAAAGTATCATAACATATTCAATCTTTGACTAATCCATATGAACAATGTAGGAATATTAAAGTACTTACAAGCAATATTTTTTGTAATGGGCATTGTTTTTTATCACTACATAGAGATTAAAATTTTGCAATTTCGCAGCTGAAATTCTCTTTTTGTTGTGGAATGCAGCACAAGCGTCTCGTGCGCTTCGAGAACTAAAGAGAAAAAAAAATTCTATCCATAAATTTTCTTCCATGCATCGGAGGCTGCGATTCGTGCATATTGAAATTCATCATCGAGATGATACACACAATCATTCCGATTTATCGTGTAAAATTACGTACGTGTGTGCGAAACAGGAGAATATTCATACGTTGGCGTATGCATTTCGTTTACTTTTAACGTCTTTCTTGTACGCGTCTCATTTTCCTTTCATCTTTCATTTTCACGCTGCATTACTGTCGTTTAGAGCCAGTCGTTTAGAGTTCGCACATAACTACATGTGTTTTATATTTTTACCGTTATTTTTAGGAGTAAATGAAAAAAGATTATTTCATTAATTTTAGGTACAAATAATTTACCATTAATTGTATAAAAATGCAAATTATTTTACAACTGCAATTCAAGTGCATTTTATTCGCATTGATATGGTTGTTTCAAGACTAAAAATCCTAAGACTTTTTAAGAACTATATATTCAAAAGTTTCTGTATTCTTTTCCAATGAATATAAATAAATCTTTTTTACTTTTTTATTATACTGTACAATGAAGTACAGTTTACCGTATATTTCATCTTTGAAACAATAAGTGTATAAATTATTTTTCTGTTCACTGTCTTCTAATGTATTTTATATTTTTTGTATAAATAACTTATCCAGCACACTGTTTCAATATCTTATACAATGAATTATATGGATTTTTATTCAATTTCGATATACTAAGTTATATCGTATAATATTAGATTTTAAATGTAAATTTATCTCAATAAAGAATTTATTTGAACACAATTATTGTTCGAGTTAATTTATATAATGAGGATATTGAACGACAATGCAAGCAGTATTTATACACGTATTTGCTTAAAAATCGTAAATTACAAGAACTAATACACATTCCTCAATCGGGAAAAGTGTCTGTTCTTTGGATTGGTAAAAATTAAGTAATAGTACAAAAGTGAATAAGAAAAAAAAGAAAAAAAAATCCATTGCTATTTATCCAAAATAATTGTAAGAAATGTCTTCTTCTTTTTTTTTATCGCAAAAAAGCGGTTGATTTTAAGGCCAATAATATAAGGTTTTTTGCGAAGGAAAATATTTCGAGAATTTAAAAGCATTGGATAAAAAAAGGTTTTACGACGAACCATACGCATTAAAAATAAAAATAACAAATTTATCCATAATTCAAGGGAATATTATTTACTCGAGGAGTATTGTACAGTTACAACACTTGGCTAGTTTTTATCTGCACATAATTTTCTCATTCTGTTTTCCTTTATCTCTGTCTCTCTCTCTCTCTCTCTCTCTCTCTCGATCCCTCTTGAGCGTGCGCACACGTGCAAGCACATTCTTTGATTCTTTCAATTTCAATCTCCAGCGATGAATTTTAAAAGTGTTGGGGGCCTCTCGGCTCGCTTCTTCTAAATATATAAACGTAACATTGCGCTCGCCGCCATTCCTTACATTCAAATTCTCTCCCGTATAACGCCGTTCATAAAGCTGCGCCCAGGTTTTAGAAAGGTATGCAACTACAAGATAAATATATACTAGACTATATACACTAGGTGTTTATCGGCGATTTTACCTCCAGACACGAAATACGCGCACCCAACGGGTCCAACTCCGTGAATAGCTATTCTAATGTTTGCATAAATATACAGCTGGCCTCTATTTTACTCAAGATCACATATCTAAATAATATTAAAAAAACAGTTAGTTCGTCTGCAAATTTATCCCGATGAGAGGATTCCTTTATATTCCCATTTGAATGAGGCTATTCCGTTTTATTATTGCCAAATAACTGTTACTATTTATTGCTATTAGTAGATAAAAACCGAGCATTTAAAATTCCCAGCTTGGCATTCACTGGGCTTCCTTTTAATTTACCGATACCTTTAATTTAAGTAATGCATTTTATTAAACATTGTTCCATGACACCTTGCCACAGCAACTCATTCATCTCGTAATAATGCCAATCTTTTATTTTTGATGAAAATCCACCCCGTTGCTCCAATTTAAAGTTTCATTATTAAATCCACCATTAAGAGCGCATAACCTTCACGTGTTCTCAAATATAATAGTCACTAAGATTACTAGCAATTAAATTATTATTTCTTAAATTAAAAATACATTTAAATAACGTTCAAGGGATTCAATTTTTATATTTGCACTTTACCCGGTTAAAATTATGGCTTAGCTGAATAATCATACTTTTTTTTGGAAATTTGACTCTTTCAATTTTCGTTAATCCGTATAATTTCTCCAAAAGATTATTTATACAAGATTGTTACAGCGTACGTAACACGCGAATATTAAAGAATGTTGATGAACTTGATGCATTAAATTGCAAACATTAAGCAAACATAAACATTAATGGAGTCCTTATCTGATACTTATCTGCTGAATAATTCATAAAATAATGTTTTGCTAATTTCTAATTTATTCGTTCGGTGTTTTCTTTTCAAAAACAGTTTTGTATAAAGTTTAAATGGATTTAAATGTAATACGCATATAATAAATGTAATAAATAGAGCATTAGCGAATACGGGAGATAAAACATTTGTAAAGTCGCGAGGGCATGAAAACGAGGATTTAAGCCAGCAAAGATTTATCGGTGTTGTGCAGCCCAAAGGTGAACATTTAAAGCTAGATGGCACCGGTGAAAAAGTCTGTCCATAAATCTAAAAAAAATCATCGACATCGCCTATTGCCCTGGCAAAGTGAGATTCACCTCCTCCTCCACCACCTCCCCCCGACAGGGGAACAGGCTCGATGCACAAAAGTGCGGAGTGCGGTAAGTGCGTAACGGTATCGCGAATCCACACATCGGCAACGCAATATTTTATTTTTTTTCGTGCCTCCTTTTTTTCGCACTCGCGGGGTGGGGGGACGACTCTAGAGCCGCCGCTCGACCGTACGAATTTCCATCCGGTCGAATGTAAACTTCGTGACGTGGAGCACAGAACCGGTTATGCCGGGCACGAAAACGGATACGCGGATGCTCCTCTACACCGGAATGCCGTGCCGTGTGCGTGTGCGTGTGCGTGTGCGTGCACGTGCAACCCCAACTCTGCCCACGAAAACAAACACGCGAATCGCTGCTTCTACTTCTTCCTTATCAAATGTAGTTGCAATGCCGTACTTCCGTAATATTGCAAAGTCCCTTCGTTTCCTAATTGCACTGGCCATTGCCATTGTCTTCCAATGTCTAGGCTACGAGTACGCATGCAGCATCGACGTCCTAATTATCCGAAGCGTTATCAATGTTATCTTCCATTCGAGATACTTTTGCAAATGCCTTCACGTGTCTAACCCATTTTTTCAACTCCGCCTTCTCAATATCTCTTATTTGTATTAAAGGACGGGTTGTTAAGCTTTCAGTCTTATAATTATTTAAATAAAAATTCTAGATTTTCGATGATTTGTAACTTTTTAAAGAGTTTTCTAAATGAGAAATCCACAATTCATTAAAAATTATAATACTTTTATAAAGAGAACATTTTCTTGCTCCATTACAAAGTACACCAAATAAAAATAGAAGCTAATGGCTTACTATTGTTCATCGCTTGAATGGGATAATAAACAAGGCATAACAACGACCTTACCATGACAATACGTTATTAATTATTATTATTGTAAAATAAAAAGTTTGCAAATTAAGGTTAACTCGATTTAATTCTTCTAATGATCATTTAACCGAATTTATTATAGATACGTGCCACATTTTGTGTTAGTCAAACTACCTTTGGTATGGATATTACACGACTAACGTTCATTTAACTCCTCCTAATTCAATTAAGAACTTAATTAAATAAATCAGCAGAATTATATAGACTAATTCTATATCAAAATTAATTGATTGAAGGAAAATAATGTACACATTATCGCCAATTGAAATTTACAAATTTCAATTTATAAAATTATGAAAGTTAGAATAAATTTACTTGATTAATGCATGCAATAATATTAATACATATTAATTTTCAATTATTCAAATTCAAATTTAATAAATTAAATAGTTATTCTGTTTAATACAAAAGTCTGATATTAAAATACTTTTTAATATAACTCTTGACCTTAAAATTATGAAATTAATATAAATTGGAAACTTGGAGATTTAATTACATATGTATAATGTGTCGAAGCACAATACTTACACTGCAATTTTTAATTATTTTAGAATCGTCAAACTGGCGAGATTAAAGTACCATTTTAATGTGCCACTAAATTTTAAAGGAACTTCATAATTATAAGCATGCGTACATATGTACTAAGGCAAGGAGACACATCAAAGTAAATACTTAAATACTTCAGTAACCGACATTCTATGAACTCTGAATTGCATCCATATATACATCATTCAGAACATCATTATTACGTATAACTAGCATGTGGAATAAATTAGTTTGCGGGTGATGGTGATTTAGTCTTGGCACACCTATTCACAGTTATGTTCAAAGTGACTATAATCTACCTTCACCTGTGGCAATTTTTAAGGCTATGTCCTAAGAACGAAAATTTTTTATAAGATAACGAGATAATTCCAATGATTCAGCTGCAGATAAATACGATTGCATTGAAATATCTGTAATTTTATGCTTAAAGATGTAAACAAATTTTATATTTTATAAATTTTGTCTTATAAAATATGCATTAAATTTAGAGTTTAAGGATAAACATTATAATTATATTTAAGTAATAATTATTATATCATATTATATTAATTTGTTTATTTTAATAATTGATTTATTATTAATAGTATTAATTTCTGTTGCATTTTTAACGTTATTAGAACGTAAATTTATAAGTTATGTTCAATTACGAGAAGGACCAAATAAAGTAGGATTTTTAGGTTTATTACAGGCTTTTGCTGATAGAATAAAATTATTTATTTTTTTAAACATGAATAATACAATTCAAAAATAGAAAAAATAAATTATAGTAATTATTTCGATGCGTAGAAAATATTCTATTATTTACGTCAATTTATTAATTACGAACGAATAATTTTTTACATTTCTTTTATAATTTTATTATTAAAAAATGACTATCTAATCAATTATATGTCAGAAAAACAACTATACATATATTTTAGAATTTTATTTTTATTTAAACTCAATAATTAATATAAACTTTTCCTTTCTACCGGTATATAAAAAATATTTTAAAATATATTTTTTTCTTAAATATGATAAAAAAATTTCATTTAAATCTTCCGAAACAACCGTATGGTTTCTTAAATCTCATAAATTTATAAATTGTTTATCTATCTCCAGGGAAAGTATTAAAGGACAGAACTTATTAAACAAAAAATAAAAAAAAATTAAGTATAATCTTATTATTTCGCTAATATTATATAATATTAGCGAAATTTAATTTTAATCATTAATCTTGATATGAAATATTACTAACTTGAAATTTTTTTTTCTTACAATTGTAAAGTTTATAATAATTACAGAATTAATTTCTTTAGAATACGTTAGTTCATAAATAAATACATGTATTTATTATTAATTAATTTAATATATATTTATATAATGAATCTTATTTATAACCTTTAAGTGGGAGATAGTGGTACTTTATGATGTAAGTTGATCCAAATATTCCTTCGAACTTTAAAAATTATATAAGAACACTTATTTTAAAAGCATTCCTGCCAATTCTTTATTAATATAAAAGTTTATGTTATTAGTATGAATGCAGTAGTAATTATTAAAAAAGAAATTCATCAAACTAGTAAAGAAGCTTTCATCCTAGGGCTTTTCAATGGATAAAAATTTAAATAAAAACTAGAAACTTGAAACACGTTCAGCCGAATAACTTATTCTATACTCGAACTGGCTTCTGTTCTCGTACATTTCTTATGGGGGTATGAATACTTCAGTTTAGTTCACATCGATTTGTACATAAATCAGATGCACATAGAATATACAAGCAGTGAGCTTCTGTAGCTTCTTTAAATTATAGAAATTCGAGATAATTATTATTGAATTGAATAGAATTATTGTGAAATGGAACACCTAATTATAGTGGATAGGTGAGATAAAATCGATTAACCCAAAAAAATTGAAAATTGAAAACAGTTATAAAGACTATTTTTTAATAATTCTCTGTGGAATGATAAATATACATTAATAATTTTTTTACTGAACCACCTATATAAATATAATTTAACAATAATGCAATATTGTATATTAGTGCCTCTTTATTTTAAAGAGCACATGTTTTTTTTTTGTAAATAATATTTTAAATAAACAAATTATAATGACTTATATAAAATTTAAAGTAAAAAAATATAAATTGTTTAATTATTCATTTTTTTCATATTAGTATTTTAATCATGTAGTAGTTTTAAATTTTAATACTACTTTTTCGTCATTAAATTAAATTTAAATTTAATTTAAAGAAGAAAATAAATGTCATGCAAATGTCATAAAATAAATATTTTGATAATTTATTGACACATTGGAGGTATAAAAATTATTATATAAATAATTATAAATAGTGCAATGAGTACAATATCTGTTATCAAATCAACAATACTCCAATGACGCACATACCTTCATACATGAAATACCGCATGCATCATATCAACCTTGTTTTTGGCAATTATAATCTACTACAACTTTGAGATGTCGCTTTGGTTTTTTTCAATATTTTAGTGAATTCAATAGTAATGCAGAGTAACATAAAATTTTAAGATGGAAACATTCAATTTTTATGAATTTAGTAAGCCATTGTATAATAAGCACGGGATCAGGAAAATTCCTTCAAAGTGGAAAATACTTTTAAATGATTATATGTCTTATTTATCGAATTAAAAGTAAATATTTCAAGTATATGCATTTATAAATTACCAATTATCTTGTAACTTACAGCATAGTGATCCAAAATTTATCATTAATTTTTATACGAAAATGTTTGATCTACAGATTGTGTTCAAATTGTCTTATTATAGGCCAATTCAAGCTCTGAATAATATCACGCAATGTTCAATAATAATCATTACATCTAAGCGAGAACGATTTCGAAATAATAAACCTAATTTTTAGGGAATTGCTGGAGGAATGATAATGTGTTATTATGAAACGAAATTTATAATATTGATTTATCCAGGATTTTAAGCTTAAAATAAATACAAAATTTGAAGACTAAAAATACTATTTATCTTAGAACAACTGAAAGTATTGATTTTTTTTTTTATAGAATATCACGATAAATGAGAAAAACCACAACTTTATCACTAAAAAGTTATTCTTTAAATTCATTTTTTTTCCTTAGCGATAAATAAGTCAAGGAATAGGTTATTTAATTTTAATCAATTGGTGCCATTTAAATTATATTTTCTGATTGTTTTATAAATAAATTGATTATTTATAATTGTTTATTTAATTCTTTATAATGCATTTTACTCAAAAGAAGAATTATAAAAATACTTTTTCCAATAAGATTTGAAGCAATAAAAAAAATTTGTTATATAAAAAGTTGTTTTAATAGTATATGTATGTGTACAGAGGTGCGGAAAAGTTCTCTCTCTTACCATGTAAAACTCAGTCCAAGTTTACTTGCCTTTTACGAAATCTTTTATACTTTTGAAAATTTATATAATATAATGTAAGTTAAAAGAAAATGTATTAATTAATAGATTATATCGATTAAATAATACCTGTAAAAAAGACTGAAATGTTGTAATAGATAAAAAAATAGGCGAGCGATCGTGTTAGCTTTTTCTAGACAATTGATAGTTTCTCGTATACTTATTTATGTATAAAAATATCAGCCAATTCAAACTCGTGTGAAAAATGCTTTTCAAAAAGTAATTTTTGCTCTGTAAAATAAATGCATTTATTATAAAGGAGAAGCCTGTGAATACCGGCTGATCATTATAGTTAAAAAACTTTTCTCGTAAAGCGAAAAGGCTGACCTCCTTGCTAGAAGGAAATCTTTCAAAATTCAGTGAAAGCAGCGCATGCAGCACAAAATGAAGTTGAAGTTGTACTAGCTCTGAAGCTAGTTTTCGTTTTCAAATGCAAATAATTTTGAAATATACGTTTTTCGGGATATATGGGACTTTTCCATCTGGAATAATGCTGTAAATTTACGAGATTTCACAAGCACTATCTTCACAGCTGTGTACATTGTTAGGATACTCCTTGGGTTATTTGGTTGAAACATTTGCATTCGAGTTATCCAAATTTAGATTAAAAAGGTAAATTACGTTGCAAGATGACGCATCAAAAGACACGGTTCGACATATCGTCTCTCAGCACTCCAAAAAAAAACAAAAAAAAACAAAAAAAACAAAAAACGAAAAATGACTTTTCAACTGATAAAAATTTGAGCGAGATAGGGAATAGAGATAGGATAGAGCAAGGACGAGACCTGCCAAAGTGGATCGCGAGAGGAAAAGCCCAAATACGAAAAGCTTTATTGCGCCTTTCCGTACGTGCATTTTTTGATGATTGGCATCATCGATTCTCAGGCTTTCAAGATTTCAAGATTGTTCCACTAAAGGCGAAGCGGCAAGTTTTACCGCACCGGATTCCAAGCAGACAAGTTCATGTCGGTAAACTGCTTGCAGGCCTGATTCGGGCTGGAAATTCCAGGAGTTGCGGTGTCTTCTTGTGGATGAAGAGACGAACGTACCTGTCCCTACACTTTCGCAACGCCGCGGATTTTTCACTCCGACGGGGCCATTGTTTTCCTTGGAGGAATGCAGGAAAATAACAGTCACCTGGTGAAAATTGTGAGAAAATCTTATGCGCGCAAATCCTGCATATTTTTTTAAAATTAAGAATAATTAGTAATCGCGCTCGCATTCCCGCAAAACTCAAGCCGCCAGTTTATACTGTTCAACAATATATATTGTTTACTTTTTTATGCAAAGAGTGCAAAGAGGAACAAAACAAAATTTAAGCCTAGCTTCACATCATTGTTTTTTAATACCATTATCTTCATCATCCAGTTAATAATCTTCATTGTTTGCATTTCATGTTTTTATCCTTTGAACAAGGCTATTCTATTATTTCGTATTACTTTTTATTTTAAATACGTTTATGAAATTAAAATTTATGGTATTATTCTGAAAAATAAATAATACTGGAATTTTTATTGAACCCTAAATTTACATTCGCCACATATTTACAAATAATAATCACGTACGAGCTATTAATTAAAAAAAACTTATGTACAAGTAAGACTTCTTTTTTGTCAGATAATGTTTAAAGAAAAATATTATTTTAAATGCATAAAATAATTGTTACGCATGTGGCCACTGTTATTAGTTATATTTAATAAACTTTTGACACCTACTCATATTTTAAAAACATTTATTTATTCACAGTAAATTTTTAAAAGTACTTATTATATTTTACGTTATAAAAATGCTTTTAAATTTAATGCCTATTAAAAAGGATAATTGTGAGGTTCTATAAACTAAACTATCTAGGAATTCAATGTACATTCTTTAAATTTATAATTTACCATTACACTAACCATACAGTTTTAATAAATTGGAATTTGGATTTTTATGTTTTTCTGATTATTAAAACTTCAAGTTTAGGATACACAATATTTTCCTGATTAAATTTTCATGTATACTAATAATACTTAACATAACTACATAATCTTATGGATGTTGTTCCTTATAAATTGAGTAATAAAAAATAATATTCAGTAAGAGCTGGTCATTAAAAAATTATAAGTCATGTTCATTTTATAAATATTATTATATTAAATCTGCATGAATTATTTACGTATATTTTATTATTTTGAGTGCAAAATTTATCTCGCTTGCATATTTTATAATACAAACGTAGG
The DNA here is from genome assembly GCA_018907245.1 of Eupristina koningsbergeri. Classification (NCBI taxonomy): domain Eukaryota; kingdom Metazoa; phylum Arthropoda; class Insecta; order Hymenoptera; family Agaonidae; genus Eupristina; species Eupristina koningsbergeri. Next base: position 103,412 of record JACCHV010000177.1, read on the forward strand.
CAATACAATTATCAGAAAGTGCTATAGATACAAATATTATTATTTTTATACTTTTTGTTTAACAAAAAAATTTTTTAATGATAAAATGGTATATAATTGTTGTAAAAGTATGTACTAAATTGTACAGATAGTTTTAATAAACATATAAGCAATGTACATGTATATTAGCAATAAAGTAATCAGCGAATTCGTGTACTTAAACTAATATTTTAAAATACTTAATATTTTTAAACAAATAATTTTAATTACTATTCAATTTAATTACTTTATTTGCAATTCATACCAAGTAATCATTAATATTGGGATAATAAAAAAAAAAAAGTAAAAAGTTTGTGCGTAAAATATAAAAAATGTAAATTGAAATGTAAAAATAGAAATATTTCAGAAGATTGAAGAAGGTGCTACAAATCATAAAAGACAACAACTTATTGTAGAAATTCTTGTTCTTTATCTCTCCTGTTATCTCAGTTTCATTACAGTCCTATTTGTGTTTTATGCTTTGTTTGCCGTTTTACATCCGAATTTCATCGTCGGTGCTGATTAAATCCATACATTTAAATATAATATTTAAATATAATAATTGTAATTACTAGAAAATGCATGTAACTTCTTTTTATATAAACTTGCCATTATCCCAAAATAACAAGAAAAAAATAGCTAATATGCGTGACCTTAAAATATACAATTTACTCCATTCGAATGCTTAGAAATCGTTTTTACTATCATTTTTACGATATTTTTTATATTTTTCAATTATAGTGCTTATTGAAATTAATAAAATATTGAAAACTATTTAATAATTATTTATTTATAATTGTAGCTAGATGTGGCTGTTCATTATAAAGATCATTATATTAACACTCTTTTCTGCGGTTTGAGAAAAGATTAAATTTATCTTGTTTCCTCTTCCGGATCATTGAATCATACGCTATTAATATTGGTATAAATTTTACTTTATCAATAAAAATGATAAAAGGAAAATTCATTTCCTTATATAAATAATATCGTTATATAGACTCAATAAATTTATAACAATTTTAAACAAACTTTGAATACTCATTTGAAATATTTTCATTAAAGAATAAAATCTCTCATTATCTTATAAAAATTTTAATATTTAATTAATTGGATTTAATATTTTGAAAATTATGAAATAATTTTTTTAAAACTTTGAAAATTAAAATTTATAACGGCCTATTTTTAGTGAAAAAATGGAAAAATTATTGTACAGCTATTTCCATATATTGTGAATTATATTTAAGTTAAATAAATCAAAGTTATTAATATGAAACAAACATTAACGAGTGCTATTAACAAGCACTCGTGATCTATTCAAAAAGTGATAGATCTTTACAGAAAGTGGGTCAATGCTCGTAGTGAATTGCTTGAATCGCAAATCGGTGCTTCGAACTCCGAGGCAACCCTCATTTTTACGAACCTCGTCGTCACCCTCTCCGACTACCCTCACTTCCATCCCCTTCAATACCCAGTTGTCACCGAGAGCACTTTCTGTTATTACACTCGTTCACGCCTTCTTCACTTTTTCTTCCATGTGCCTAATGCAAGACTTCGCTGACTCTTCTCTTGCATTTAATCGAAGGAACCCTTACCCTATTTCGAAATGAACACTTTCACTGTGAAAATATTTTCTTCGATAACTTGATGTTTAATAAAATACAAAGAATTGAAATTTAGGTTTTATGTTTATTATATTTAATTGATTGATCAAAGTACGGTACAAGTACATTAAAGATAATTTTTAAAAAATTACAGACGCACGTGCAATCCCATTTTTACCCCTTCAATTATTTAATCTTGTTTTACGTTTTTACACAGAATATATAAAGAGCAAAAAAACCAACGGTAATATTTAATTGTGAATTTGATATTTGAAATTTGAAACAAAATAATTTTTTTATGAAATAAAAAAATGTAAAGCAAGCACCATAATAGCTTAAGCACAATTAATTTTATATATGTATACATATTGATAAAATAAACATTTCTAATTTGATAATCATTATTTTAATGTAATAAATTATGGTTAATCATTATCTTAAATATTATTTTCAATTAAAATGTTTTATTTTTTTGCCAGTCTCGGTGTAATCAAATCTTATAAATATACAAATTATCTACGACAATTAAAATCTCATGATGAGAAATTAGACGGTGCTAAAAGATTAAACAATTTTGGATATGACTGCATAATGATATAATGCACCGTCGATGCGCAAAACAATTTGCGTCCACAAATCAAATTTCGTTGAGAAATTACTTTTGCCAGTAGATAAATTCGAGTCTTGGACAATATTTAAGATAAAAAAATTCCAACAAATTGCTGTTATAACGTTATTCGATTCCAATAATAGAATGTTATTGTCAACTATCAAATATTACGTTTGTTCGAACCTTTATATTATAATTTTATATCTAAAACCAATAAACGAGTAGCCAAGCATTAAAATTTTCTAGTTATTGAAAACTAATGATATTATAGTTATTATTTTACATAAAATCTTTCAAATTGAAATTTTTAATCTAATTTTTGAAAATATTAATTCTTAATTGATGGCCTGATTTGAAATGTATTTATAATAATTTTATATGAAATATATCATTATTTTTTTTAAAAATATATATAACTAATTGAAAAATATGTCGTAAACTATGTAAAATGAAGCAAAAAATAACGTGCTTTTTATAATAACTATAAATCTACTCGTGATTAAAATATTATAGATTAAATAATTTTATTTAATGAAAATATATTTTAAAATGTAATTTTAAAAATTAATTTAAATCTTTTAACTCTTAATTCTATAGAACTTAAAAAAAGTGTATATTCATATAAACTTTTAGCTCCACCTGTTAATTCAAACTTTATAAATAGTTTTAAATAATTAGGATTTAAAAAGACTTTGATAATTACAAACATTTTGCGAAATTGATCCTTTCTCCAGAAGAAAAAATTCCTAATCAAACTTTAATTATGAGAAATAATTGACCACATGAAGAAAATAAATCGAATAAAAGCTTTACAAAAATAGAAATTATCAAAAATAACTGTACACAAATTTTAACATTAAATTAAATATCAAATTGCACCTCACAAAAGTTCAATGATCACGAAAATTTTGTTCGTAGAAAAAGCCGAAAAAAATAAATATTTGAACGGAAATCAAAATCATTATTCCATGTAAATCTGATGCGAACACGCAAAGTAAATTTCAATTGTAAACTGAACAAACCGAACAATTTTACCGTGACATGACACGAAAACAAAAGAGAGAGAAGAGAGAGTCACAATGCGGATAATTTCCAAAGCCTTGACTTTCGGACTTTACAATCGAAAAAGTGCGATTTCTTGTTACTTTGTATTCAAAGAATAATAAACTACCTACAATAAAAGGATTGATATTTTCATGGGTATCTTAAGAACCATCTTTAAAGTTAAAACATATTTGCAAGTAAAAAAAAAATAATTATCATCGTTTAAAATAAAAAAATACAATATTTTATAAAAAATCAATTTCAAAAACCTTTAAGTAAAAAAAAAAATGACAATTTATCAGATTTTTATTTTAATAATGAAATGCACCATTTGAAAAATGTTACTTTTAAATCATTCTATATTGTTTTTTATTAAATTTATCTTTTAAGAAATTTTTCGTTAATTATTCAAAACAAATTTGTAAAAAAAGATTTATCAATGGAACAAGTTTTTTTAATCATGTTAATTTACTCAATGCTCACTTGTTTGATACATATTTCATTTATTTACCATTTTGTATTTGCATTTCATAATTTGTAATTATTAACTAAAGATTTGGGCATAGAATGTTGCTTAAATTAGTCAATTCTAGAAAAATGATTTTTGACTCTACATTTAACCTACTGCAACATGAATGTTAAAAAAAAACTCACTGACAATTACCTGTGTCAAAATTTATATTTATTTTGTACATTTTAGAAATACTAAAGAATACATGACGACTTGATAGAATTTTAGGAATGAGGATGGATGATACAGATCATAAAGAAAAAAAAGAAAAAGAATATGTAGAGAAATAGTTTGGCAAATGCCAATAACAACTGATTGCACGACCTCTCAAGATAGAATGTGAAAGCGAATAAAATATTGTTCACAGCAATAATAACTTCGATAATGTGTACGATATTTTATTAAAAAGATATTTAATAATTCTTCAATATTTGTTCAATATTTATTCGGATTGTACAAAAATATACTTTTAAGATGTTGTTGCTCATTTATTAAGAATAAATATTTTAATTGATTTTTTTCTCGCGGTCGTGTCTTTTATCGTAATAAAATTAGAATACGTTTTTATATTATACAATTAATACAATGCTTTAATATTTGTACAATTTTTATACTGTTTTAATTACTAACTTTTAAATATTGTTTCTGTAACTATTATTTTGTTTTGATTATAAATAAATAAATATACATATACATGCATGCAAGCATACACACATACACACATACACACATGCATACACACACACACACACACACACACACACATATGCAACCGTTGAAAGTATTAACAATTCCATCTTTGAATTGCAGCTGAAGTGCGTAAAGGCAATCAAATAAGTTTGTTTAGAATATTGTACCAACATCAGAGGTCTCTATTCACCTAAAAGATCAATTTTGAATTAATACCATCTTAATTTAAATTTTAAAATCACGAAATTTTGCAAATATTAAAAAATTTAAGCTTTATTTAGGTTGGGAGGATTGTGGCTGAGCGTCGTTGGGTTTGTGATTTTCGATCGCGTTTACTGAAAGAAGAGAAGCGAACAGAACAGAACAGACACTCCGCGGCAGTCGCACTTTGTCCCCCCGAGATGAGCTTGGAAGTAGATCGCGACCCGATCCTCTTTAAAGCAAGGCCTTTAGCTTTTAGGGTGGTCTTGAGCAGTTTGCCGAGCGATCTGCTGCACCGATATCCCTCGCTTCGGATTGGCCACCAGCGCCACATCATCTGCATCTCGGCGCAGCATCCAGATCTGCGGCAAAGAGAGAGAGAGAGAGAGAGAGAGAGCATGCGCGGGGGCGGCGAGATCCGTGCAAAACCCGCTGCACCGTCATCCACAACGAGATGCCCACGGGCTCTCGACGATCATTCATCATCATTGTATTCTCGAGCTTATTCGGGATCTCTCTGGCCCAGGTCTGCCCTACTGGACCACTTCACCACGCTTTGACCTTTGGCGTCGAGGCCCACCCGCACTAACCCCTTGAGAGACGGCCCGCACCGCAATAACGCTGTCCCGTACGTTATCCCCCTCGCTACCTCCGCCCGCTCCCCGTCCTCCCCCCACCAAATATATTACTTTTGTTTTAAGCTGTATATGCATGGATAAATAAAATGTGCGCTCCCTAATTCGTATTAATTGTTTAACCAACCCCTCCCTCTCTCCTCTTGCCGTGTCTCCTCGACTTTCGGACTGTCGGCAATTAGGAAATTAAACTACTAAACTCGTATCGTTACGAGGTGCTCGGACAAAAACAGATGACTGACCTCACCAAACACCTATGTGGCTTTTCTCAACACCATCCGGAAAGTTCGTATGTCAGCTTATACTCGTGATAAACTTCCAGGCGTGGAACAAGCATTGGGGCAAGATTTCACAAAGTGTGAATTTAAAACTCTGGATAGATTATTTGGCTCGGCAGAAATCTACAGCTATTCTCGCATTTTTTATTATTATATTATTATATATTCTTTGCCGAACCGATGATTCCGCTACCATCAAACGACAACTCTCCCTCATCTGTAATTAAGAATAAATCCAAGATATGGGAGATCCGCCCCCCTCCCCCAAATGTGACACTTTATGGAGTAAAAAATGGAGTAACGATTGTATTGGATTGGATTGGATTGGATCGGATGGTGCACGGCAATAGGGATGGACACTTTATTTATTGTATTTTTATTAAAAATATACTGTATTTTAAAATAAATTTTGTGACTAACCAATTATTACAAATAAACTTTCATCGTAATTTACTAAAGCTTACGAAACGTATAAATATTTTTAAAATATAATATTAAGTTAATTAACTGGATGTACAATGAAAAATATATATCTAATTAATTTTAGGTAACAGATGTATCATTTCCAATATAATACCTAATTCACACCGTTGAAATATTTAAATAATGCTATGATGAAATGACACGAATGGTATTTAATTTTATTATCTATAATACTCGAAATGTTGAATGAAAAAACCATATAATATTTACCGTATTTATAAATTTTTAAATATATATATATATATATATATATATATAATCTTAAACATTAATTTTTTCAAACAATGCAATTTCATTTTTATTTTTTATAAAATTTAAATTTACATAAATATGATATTGGTATGAAAATCATAAAATATTTATTTCTGCTCTTGATCAATATCCCCTTGTCTTATTCGTGGCTTTAAACTTCATCATTAATCAAGTTTTCATCGGAATAATGAACTCTTACGAAAAAGATTTTATCTTTTATCAAAAAAAATGTTCACGTGCCGACGATATCTGTACTACGGCCTTTACCCTCTACAATTACGATAAGAAAGCATCAGTATTTCGTAAATTCAAGCAAGCATTCTTCGTTACACGTCGGAAAAAGAAAAGAATCGCCGCTAGTAGTCCTTCCTGTTGTTGTTGTTGTTGTTGTTGTTGTTGTTGTTGTTGTTGTTGTTGTTGTTGTTGTTGTTGCTGCTGCTGCTGCTGCTGCTGCTGCTGCTGCTATAAGTGATGATGTTGCTGATTTGCTGAGGATGTTCCAATTGTAGATATACGAGATGCGCTCTGGATCTTGCTTGATTTCTTTCGTATTTACAACTTCATTCACAGACCTACTTTTACTGCAAACATATACCTAAATCTTCGAATTCTTCATGTAAAATTATTGCATTCATAAAAAGAAAACTAGTTTTACTTTGTAGATAAATTGATGATTTTAAATTATGCGGCAGCACTAACGCTTATAATTAATCAATATCAGTTTACTCTGTTTTGTACATTTTTAAACCATATCTAAACTTTAGGAAAGCAAGGTCTAAAATATCTTTTAATTTATATTATATTTTTTATAGGAATTTTTTATGTTAATTTTAAATTTTTTAAATTGTCAATAAATTGATCCAATTACAAATAAACCCATACTTTAAAATATTTTACCCTTGATAAGTTTAAATAGCATTTATAAATCTCCTTTAATTAGAGTATTCGAGTAACGTTACAAATCTATGATTTAATATCACATTTTTGTACTTTAATTTATCATTTATATAAATGAGTAAAATGTAATATTTATAAATCTTCTTTAAAAAAATCCAGTTCATTCCAGAAATATAGAAAAGTACCTGTAAGATTCATTATTCTTCAACACAAAATGTTAGAATTCTTGATTTGTTAAAAAAGGAAAAAGAAAAAAAAATATAAAAAATATTCCTTATTTAAGAATTATTTTACAGACAATGTTTATTATTATAAAAAAAAACTGTTTATTCGAACTATATTAAATATATAAATCAACCCGTAAGTTTTATCAGTTTTTGCATTATTCTTATAATTGAATTCTATAAAAAATTTGTTATAAATATAAATAATCTTTCAAATTGTAATACTAATTGAAATAAATTGTATATTGTATTATAAAAATATAATATATTTTTTTTAAGTTTGTAATTAATATATACAATTCTTTATTTCTTTAAGTTTGTAATTATAATTACAAGGCTAATTGTGCATAATGTTAAATCTTTTATTATATTATACAACAGAATTTTGATAATTAAAACATCTTAATAAAATTCTTATTTTTCATATATACTAACTAGTTTATAGAGTAATATGTACACACTAACTGTTATTAGGATACTCTTTTAAAATAAGGAATATTAACACATAACCAAAATTAATTAAGTAATTCGTTAAACTTAATAATTTAATATCTATTCTTAATTGCGCAATAACTATCAAAATAAGTTTATACGATATAATTAAATATATAAATTGTAGTATAATTTTATTGGTTACAAACATAATATCTGAGTGACTAATATTGAATTACTTAAAATTTATGTTTTGAATAATTAATAATATAAATAATAAATAAAAAATAATATTTACCGATTTTTGAACTTGTTTTCTAACGCTATAATAATAATTTCAGACAGTATTTTGCATACCTAAATATTAATAATTTTATTTCAATAATAATAAGCTAACTTAAAAATGCAACGGCATGCTTGAATATATTTATCAGAGGAAAAATATACGTAAAAATACACTCGGATCGTTTATATACTTTTTTCCTTTCTTTCTTTGCTATACACACACTATTCCCCTTCATTTTGTCTTCTCTGTCCGCCGCTTTTTCAGCTCAACTTTCTAAAGTCGACTTTGTGACAACGAGTCAGTTTTGCTCATCGCAATGCTGAGGAGACTTGAAAGCCTGTCTTTTAAAATTAACAATTCAGCAAAATTTCCAATTTGTCCAATTTACATACTTCGGCTAATTGAGATTATGCTAAAGCTCGGACCAAAGCTTTGCTTTGTCGAGAGGGAATTAAAGCTGTAGTTTACGAGCTTTCCACTGCGAATAGTTTACGAACCTTTCATTAATGCCTATTTTCATTTATAATCCTATTGCTTACTTATTTATTTTTTTTTTTATTTATTCTTAAAAAAAATTAAATTTTTTAACATGAATTAAATAAATACATTTTTTAATGTTAGCAATTTATGTAGCAGTTAAAATTATTAATAAAATATAAACCTTTAGTATGAAAAAATGGGTACACATTTTAATACAACAATATTAATTATTTCTTCTTTTTATGATATTCTTTTGATAACACATATTTTGTTTCACTACTTCGATTCATTAATGTTATTCGTCAAAGTAATTAAAATTATTTATTAAATTAATACGTACAAAAAAATGAATGTATAATTTTAAAAAATGAACTATTATTATTTAATTATGTACAAATCTAATGTTATAGCAAATTGAATTAATCTTTAATTAATAATGCATGAAAAAGAATTTTTAATGATTTTTACAATGCTGCTTAACTAGAATATCTACTAATATCTTGTTCTGAAAACTTATTTTACGAATAAAATTAACAAAAATATAAAAATGGCATAACTTTAACACTTAAATCATAATAAATGTAAACGTTTTAACTTTCGCAAAAATATCTTAAATGTAAGTTAATTAAAAGTGTTACTTTTGACAGATTGTAAAAATTAAATTTTGATTTATTTTTATTACTTTTCAATAAATAATTCTTAATAAGAACCAATTTATAATCGAGGCAAATACTAAGTAACTGTTATCAGCTTTTTAACCAATTTCTCTAAATAGATCAATCATTGGTCTATTATTTAGAATAAAATATACATGCATGTATACAGAGATGTATACTTCTCAAAAAAAATTTATAAAAATTTCACTAATTTTATATTGTAAAAATTAACCGTTATAATTATAACTTTACAGATGAGAAAATCATGCAAAATACTCTGTAGTTTGCATGATTCCAGTTTCGTTACTTTCTTCAAATCAATATTTACACATGTATAAATATGAAATTTTTGTGATTCTAGCTTAGCCAATTTGTAATTTTCCAAGACAATTTGTATTATTCAATGTTACTTCTTGTCAACTTTCACTAGATTTCATTACGATATGTTACAAGTGGCATAGTTTTGTATCATAAATTTTACATACTTTTTTAAAATCTATAGATATAATTGGATAGTGTTTATATTTAAAAATAAACTATTATTTACCATTTGTTTTTAATTTTTATGATAATATTGTAATTTTTATGTTAATTTTTACAAAAATCATTTTGTAATCTCTATTGTGTTATGTTACAAAATATCATGTTGGAATTTTTTAATTTAAGTTATTTTATTTATTTATTTTGATTTTTGAAATTTGCATAAAAATTCTTTTAGTAAATTTCATTCACTATTTATGGTGGTATATTACATCAAATTTATATTTAAAAAAAATTTACAATTAAAGGTTGAATTAATAAAATTTTTTTATTATAATAGATTCACATAATTATTCAAAAAAATTTGTAATGAAATTTATTTGTGGTAAAATGATATTTTAAATATTTAAGTGCTCCTTAAATATTTTATAATAATTAAATATAATAAATAGCATTTAATTGCGTTTTAAATTTTTAAAATTAATGATAAAGTAATTATTTATTCTTAATACATTAATCGAATAAATAATACTTAAACATTGATTATAAAATTTTTATGAATTTATGATTTATAAGAAAATAAAAAAACTTTTTAATAAATATATTTTTGTAACATTAGAAAATTGAATTATAAGTATTTATAAATATTCATCATTTGAATTCTTTTATTAAAATGTTATGATATAAAATATAATTTTATGTTTGATCTATCTAAAATAAATTTTATCTGTCTAAAAAACTATTATATATATATGAGTAAATATTACAATTGATAAAAAATACACAAAAAATTTAATTTTTAAGGATTAAAAATTCTTTTTACCTCTATTTTACAAATTTAGTATTTTAAAATTCAAACATTCATACCTGAAATTTTGTAAAATATTTGTAGCATAATATTTTAAAATAAAAATGAATTGGGAGACATAATTTAAATTTTCAGACAAAATTTTAAATTAGAATTTCAGAATACTGCATACTCAATGGACCAGTTGTAGAGAGTAGACATAATTAGTATTCACACTTCAATACTTTATCTTGAAAATTCATTTTTCGTATTGATGATATTAATTAAAGAATCAAAATTTTTTTAAATATACGAAAAACGTATTTTATTTATTTTTTTTATGTAAAGTATTTGAATAAATTCATATTTATTTATTAAAAAATGTGGGAAAATGTCAGAATTGTTTTCTTAAAAATTCTTTTTAGTTTTTGAATAATAAATTACATATTTTTGAAGATGAAATAATATAAACTTTGAAAAAAAATAAAACTAAGTAATGTTGAGTATTTTCAATATATGTTATCATGAAAATCAGATAACTATAATGAAAAAATTAATTGGGTTATATAATTTATTATTTTATGATATAATTTTAAAGATATTTGAAATTTATTTTAAGTATTTCAATATTATCCAAAATAAAAAAAATAAGAGATTGACCTATTTATTTTTAATTCATGATTAATTAATTGTTTAAAAATAAATAAAAATATAATGAGTCTTGAAAATACATCTTAACAGGAATTGTTTAAATAACTTTCACAACTTAGAAGTAATACACTTTTTAATAAATACAATTTGTTTATAATTATTTATAATTATACACATAACGTATGTATAAATGTGTAATATAAGATTTACTTAAAAAAAATATTTTTTACAAAAGAATATGAAAAAGGTTACATTTTAAACTCATTGATATAGATAAAAATAAAAATAAAAATAGTAAGGCTTAAATATTTAATTGATACCTATGACTCATTCTTTATTTTCATTATAAATTCAAAAAAAGGAGAAACGTAATTTGATTTGTTTGCTAAATAGAAGTAAGCTTATTTTCCTAAATATTTAATATTGCTTATGCTTATGCAATATTAAATATTTGTTTATGAAAATTGGATAAAATTAAAATCAAATTTCAGCGCTCCTTCAACTGGGTATATTGAGTATTTTCAATAGTTACTTTGAGTCACTTACCTAAGATTTTATGTAAAAGAGAATTATGGCCATTACATCTGCTCCGCCAAAACTAGAAGGATATAAATGCACAGATTTTCACTAGCCCTCGTCATAAATTTTTTATGACAATAAAAGCCTCTTCTGCGTCGAGAAACGTCGTCAAGGTACGCCACGCGTGAAATGAAAAAGTACAGGTGGGAAAGTGTCGAAAGTAGTTCTTCCATTTATCATCGGCTAAATTGTGAGCTCAGGAGGCACGAGCGATCACGAGGATCGTCGTCACCCGCGACACCTAGACATGCATGAGCCCCCAAATGAGCCCGTACGCGCCAAAATACCCACACGGGGGCAGAGATATCGACCGGGCATGGACCAATCGGGGGCATAAACTAAAAACCCGGAAATTACGACAAGACGCTCACGCCTTTTCAACCCTCGCGAAAACTCCTCCCCGCTAAATATCCGCAGGGTTTGAGGGGCGGGGGTGTCGGTCCCTGCCCGTCCCCCGACCCCACCCTCCTCTTGTTGCGACTCGTGCGTGTAGGGCCTCGCCTGCGTCTACGGGACCGGGGGTGAGGAAAAGCGCGTGTAACCAACCCCTCGCCCGACGAACGTGTTCGTAATCACTGTTGCGCCCCTGCGGCTGCACCGCCGCGTCTCCCCGGTTGGTTTGGGCGCCCGCGCGCAGCCTCCGAGCGGCGTCGCGACGCCCCCGCGGACGCTGCGCAGGGGTAGGGGTAGTCAACGCACGGGGGTGGGTTTGATGCTCCGGAACACCGTGGAAGACTGTTCTGCAGCTGATGTGAGCCCGCGGGTGACGGGTCCTGGGTCCCGGGTCCCGGGCCCCCGGAACTAGAGACCCGGGAAAATAGAGACCTGGGAGCTGACGGGCGGGTAAGCAGGCGGTAAGCTCCTGTCTTTAGGCCACTTTTCTTCGACACTTCGCTCCACTTAAAATATTTAAAATGGACGATGAAGTTTCCTAAGGGTTGCCGCATGGAAACAGCCTCAGGCTCCTCAACAATGGCATGCGTCGAATATCGATCGAGCTTCACTTCAAACTCAAATCTATATCTGATTCCCCTTACTTATTCGTGGACCAACACTTACATTTCAGTAATGCACATGATATAATCTATTCCATGCGCATCTTTATACTCGAAAGACGCTCGTGGAACCATCCTACGGAAAAAAAATTATCGTGCAAAATTGTAGGCCAGCAATTGTTTTACAATTTAATAGATTAATAATGTTCAAATGCTTCTAAAGAACTTTTTTTTCACATGGCAGTGAATTTTTGAAAAATTAGTTTAATTTTTTCGTGCTTAAATAAATGCTTTTCCATCTTATCCGCATAGGCATAAGAAGACCGCATGGACGGAAGAAGCAAATTTTTCATGCGCCTGATAATGAAAAATGAAAAATACACAAGACCTTATGATGCAAATTTTGATTTTATATTTACTCAGTAGTAGTTCCAGATTTTTCTGAAAAACCCATTATTCCCTGAGTCTGACTGACATTGAACTAATAATAGACGAACCAAGAGTGTGTGCATGAATAAACGTGGAAAAGGATTGGTATTAACTAAATTTTGCACTTATGATATTATACATTAATAAAAAAAAAGAAAAGAAAAAGGAAATAGATTTATTTCCACTAGGGAATACTGTAACTTCCTATTGGAAATATCTAGAAGACTAATAATTATTTCAGTGTTGTTAAATAATTTGCAGATTCTTTGAAGACAATCTGAAAAAATACAAGTATATTTAGAAAATCATTTATTTTAATACCAGTCATTATAATAAAGAATTAAAAAACAATAAACACCTCCGTTTTTATATTATTCATTCTACAATATAAAATATTAACTCTGTAATAAAGGAATTTTAGTATGCCCATATAAAAATGTAAGAATTTATTTTACATTGATTCCTTATAAACTCATTACAAATCTGTTCATTGCGAGTACTACTTTATCATCAAATGATTCAATAAAACTAAAAATATTTTCCAATAAATTTATTCGATCGTACATTACGATCTTATTAAAATAATCTATCATCATATACAGAATGAAATGTTTTCAAAAATTTTAAAAAATCTTAAATTTTTAAAAAGAGAATTTATTTATTCAAAATAACTTATTATTACTAAATTTATAACTGCTTAAAAAAATTAACAAATAATATTTTCAAGATAATTTTCTACTTTAAAACATAAGCTGCATTTACAATTACAGTTTCAATAAAATAAGTAGGTGCTTTTATGTCAACAAACATGATCAATATTCACATAAATATAATATAATATTTAATTCGTAACTTTAACTATATTAAAGATTTTGTTTAATAATCCTTAATTAGATATATTCTGATAAATTACACGATAAATTTGAAAATATTTCATCAGTTTGATTTTTGGTATTTATTTGTAATAAAAATATTTCATAGAAATAAAAGTATAATTTTGAAAAAGAATTTTAGCTGATACCAAAACAAAAAAAGAAAAAATATTAAACCAAAATAAAATTATAAATAAATAATTAAATCTAAATTAAATGTCTTTATTTTGAATAACTAACATTTATTAATGTATTGAATATTAAAATAAAATCCTTTAATAATATTCTTTATTTTATTTATTTTTTATTTATTTATTTTCCACTATACTCAGTATATAAATTATTGCAAAATCCTAAGTTATTAAAAACGTAATTTAAAATACTTATGCATAAAAATATGTAACTTTAAGTATGAAAATTATAATCTTTTTAATAAATCAGTTTTCAAGTTTGAAATTGTAAAACAATAAAATGATATCAGATGCATTAAAATATAGTTATTATTTGGTTTTATTTAATTTAATAATTTATAATCTATAATTATGAAATAATTCCTGAATTAATTAATTACTTGATGAATTTTATCTTTTAATTCTTGTTTTCGAGAAATAAAACTGAATTCTTTATTACCGCTAATCGATAAATTAACATCATTGGCGGTTGGTATTACAGAATTTTCAATTTACATCAAATTTTCAGTATTTTTCAGTATTTGGTTTGCTCTTTTTATAAAATATATATTATTTAAAGTATTGCTGTATTTTAAAAATATTTTTCAATTATTATAAAAATTTTATAAATAATAGTAATAATTAATAGAACCGTTGATGTACAAAAATTATACATACATACATACATGCATGCACGCATGTATGTATGTCTAATTATAATTATCTACTTTCTAATTATATTTTAATATTTTAATATAAAACAGAAATTATTAAAAATTGTCAAATATTGATTAGAATAGTAATAAGTATAGAATCAAAAACAATTAATTGTTAATACACAATGTTTTATAAAATATATTACTACAACTTATATTTATCGAGATATAACAAGGCATTGAATAAATTAATAAAAATATTTTTAAACATATTTAATAACATATTTAGATAAATTATTAACGTAAAATTTTCTATAACAAGTCTTACATATATTATATTAACATTAATATTTTTAATTTCAATATTGATATTATCATAAACCGTAATATAAATTAAAATGAATGAATAAGATTCTTTAAAAGATATATGTAATATGTATAATGTAATTAAATTTGAAGATCCATATACCGACTGATTAAATTATCTATAGTTTTTTTACTTTTTTTTATTCTTTAAATAACATTATCAAAAAAATTGAAATAATTATCTAAATTATTATTTTAGCAAACACAAATAAGCTGTTTTAATAATACATGCCTATCTAATTACAACTATTTTTATATTAAAAATGTTTAATACATTCATCATTTTGTAATTTTAATTATTAAAAAAATTGTTTAAATAAAACTTTAAACAAAAAGTATATTGATATAAAAATTATGTACATCTATTTCATTCTTGTATTATTTGATTTTTATAATCAACCATAACTTGGAGAATCTTGGAAAAAACCAGTTCTGGAGCAGTAACAGCCCATAAAAAGTCAAAATGATTGAAATTATTTTGTTTTATTTCATAAATACCTAATTTTAATGGTATTTTATTATAAAAATTTTGCACGTCCTGAAATAAAAATCACGATGCAATTTAAATATTAATTTAGATTATTTACTAAATATTAAATTTATTTATTTAAATGCTTAACATACTTCTTCACCCACTAGCCAATCATTATCGGACCAAAATACTGCAATTGGTACTTGAACTTTTGAAAGATCATAAGTTGGTGGTTCTATGCTGTTGTAAACTTTTAAATTATTTTTTGGACCGTAATCAAATTTGCGAAATTCATTTATAGTCATTTGTTGCAACCAATGTGTAAATAATTTTATAGATGTACCAGATGGAAAATCACTCCAAATTTTCGATAAAAGAGACTAAAAGAAATACACTTTTTTTTAAACTATTGATAATTTAATTATATATTTGTTTTTATTATTAAATCCTGTAATTAAATTCTATTCTTAAATTATATTATGATTGAATATTTCAAACATTTTGCAAATTACTTACATAATCAAGTTGTTCCGGATTAAATCCACCAATAAGAAATAAAGAATTACCACAAACTAAATTTCGAAGTAAATTTGTTTTACAAATATACTTTGCAAAACTATCGAAAAAAATACTTCGTGGAAAAATTTCATATATACCCAGTGCAACTGAAATTCTCTGAAACAAGTATAACATATAAATTAATTCAAAATTGAAAATAATAAAATTAAAATTAAAATGTTTCATAAGACATAAAATATTTTCGGTTATATAAATGAAATGAAACTCCGTTTCTCTCGAACACTTTATTTTGACGGTAAAATAATACAATTATTCGCATGAGTAGCGAAGTATAAACTCGAAGGATCACAGTCCTTCGATTCATAATTAATAATAATTAATAATTAATAATAATAATAATAATAATAATAATAATAAGTGGGATTCGGAGGGGGAAAAGCAACCGTCCTCGCACGATTGTCACGGGTCTCGCACCCCGAACAAAAGTCTACGCAAACCTGAATAGTATGGTAATCGCGCTATATCACTTCGCCTAGGGGACGACGCCGCTGCGACTCCCTCGGGATCCTATGCCGGAGAGGTCGAACGTACGACCTGACGCGATGTGCACATGGAGTGCTTCACGTCCTCCGCAAAGGCAGATGCGTTTTCGGCAGCTCCAGGTATTTATGCAGCGATCAAGCTGCGGTGTCGGGGTCTCCGCAGCAGCTCCTTGATGATTTCGCATGCCACGGCTCAGGGCACTACCGGTGAATTCTCCGTTGACGATGTCGCCCAGCTATAAACACTTCTCCGATAACTTCTTTGAACGAGAAAATCAAAAAACGAGCGCCAAGTCGTATGCGTGAGACTCCTTGCGAACCTCTAACTTGAATTTTAAAAAGTGAAGCCTTTTTAACTTTTCCTCCTCCCTCCCCCCTTCCTCCAGCTATTCGCTGGGATCGCAGGGTCTCGTCCCACACGCCTTACGAGGTCTTACGTTATCGCACGTCACAATATATTACATGGTGAAAATAATTTAATAATTTTATTAATTTTATTAAATCTCGAGAGGAATTAATAATGTAATGGATACAATTTATGTTTTATTGAACAAAAATATTCTTATTTATAATCTAATTATTAATTTCCAGTTGCATTATATAAATCTTTTTAATTTTTATTTTATTTTATTTTTTCTTTTTTTTCGTAAATATAATTTTTCAATTTTAACATTAAATATTTAATATTAATTATTTTTTAAAAACTATAGATAAATTGGGATGATTAGTAATGTTCCTTAGGCGTGCAATCCATTAATAAATAGGGGTAGTAAAAAAAATAAGCTCAGAGAGTGGGAGAGGGTTTTGAAAAGAAAGAAATTATTTTTTACCTGAAAACTGCCTTGAACGTGCGCTTTTTTTATTGCATTCTGATCACTCATTTTCGATGCATCGTGGGTGCCATTAATCGACATTTTGTGGATTATTGTGTGCTAAAGTAAAATCTATCACAAAGTCAACAAAACCACGAGGAGAACTTTCAATCCTCAGGAAAGCAGAGTTCGCTGCGAAGTTAAGTTTTTGAGCGAGCGTTGTGATTGAATAAAAGGAATAAAAAAGTGCTGTGAGTTATTAAGTAGCAAATAAAAATAGAGAGAAATTAAAAGTGAGATAAGCCATCAAATGTAAGTTACTGTTGCAACGATACTCGCAAAATTAGTTTCCTAGATTGATTAGGAAGTGACTTAGTGATTAGGAAACTAACTACCAAACATGCATATAAACGCTAGAAGTCCTGGCGCCAGCAAAAGGTTAATGATCGCGTAAACACGCGAATTTACCGATTTGCCAATTTCAAAAGAAGTACCGCTAACGATTTTAAATTGGCGAAAAAAAATTACGCCGACACGAGGTAATGGAAAAAAGCCGCCAGCAGCTGTTTAAAAATAATATTCAGCGTCCTCCGATCAGAGTGAGCACCAACTAATATTAAAATAGTGCCTCGGCAATATAAGCGTGAGGATACGAGTCCGCGAGAGATTCGGATTGGGATTTTTGTTAAGAATTTACGCTGGTGATCACGCGAGAGAAAAAACTCTGAAGGAAAGCCCAAATAATGAAAATTTAAGATAAGTTCGTGTTTACACAGTTTATAAATTAAATTTTCTGCCGAATAATACGGAAATTAAAATTTCGTGTTTACACTAATTTTAATTATACCTATTATCTTACATCTCAAAGTGTAGTCTTATGGCAAATGCAATACTTTTGTTAAAGGCTACTGACCATCACTATTATGTCTTAACAAGGATTCGGACGGTCATGCTATTCTTATATTATTATGGTTTATGACTATCCCGCTATAACAAGGAGATCATTAACCCAGCCGTAAACTCGAAATAAGAAATACAATTAATTATTTTTTATAGATCGAGATCCACGGGCAGAATACAACAGAAAGAAACGGGGAGAATAGTCAGAGACGGAGTAGTGCCGATTCGAAATCTACTCCAAACAATAATTCTTTGTTGTTTTGTTCGTTTTAAAAAAAAAAATAAATAAATATTTTTTTGTACAACATCATAGTATGCTCCCCTTTAAAAAAACAACTGGCTAACTAGCTTTCGATTGCACGCGACAAAGGTCGTATCATTACACTGTTAAAGATTATTTTTAATGTTATTTTAAAAAAAAATTAATGTTTAAAGTTAGAATCATATTAACATTAATATTTTGGTTCCGTCTTTTCATAACTGCCCTTGATTATTATATAAAGTATAAAGACTTATTTAGATTATTTTAATATGATTATTTCAAAATTTGAATATAAAGATTTATTGAAATAAATTTATGATAAAAGTAAATGTAGAATAAAAGATAACGATATATATAATTGTATATATATATGTATTGAAAAGTTAGTTCCTTAAGTGTGTAGTTGAATAAAATAATATTTGTAAACATCGGCAACTTTTCGACAAATAACTTTGTCTTCATCAGGCCGGTTTATATTATATAAATTAATATAATTATAAAAACATTTAAATTATAAATTACAATTAAAATAAAATACGATAATATATATTACCTTGGTCCTATATTACTTTATAAAATTGATTTCGCAACTTGTGTTGTTGCTTCGTCAAATTTAAATGTACCAAGGTATGTTGACATCGAGTTTATATCTCAGCTGAATATATATAGTAAAGAAATTAAGTTGTCAAAAGACTTTGTAAGGTTATTGTTTAGAGAATTCTTGTATTTTATTTTTCTCAGTCTTAGTTTAATCTGTTTTTTTTAAATGTAGTCAGGGTAATCGTTATTATCTAGAATGTTACACACTTTGTTTAAATTGTCATTGTGGTAACGTTTGTCAGATAATAAAATCACCCTATTTACAAGGTTATATACAATGTTTCTCTTTTGACTCATCGAATGATGCGAATGAAAGTTGATGATTCTGTTGAAACACATCGTTTTTGGCACCAATTCGTCAATATATGGTTGTTTTTATTATACATGGCAATATCAAGGAAATTGAAGGATTTTGACGTTTTTAACTTATAAGTTAAAAACGTTGTTCATGACTATTATAGCTGTTGAATGTATTTAAATATTATACGATCGACTTTACTATTTTCTATTAAATAAAAAAACAGTATCATCTACATATCTATAGTAGAAAACGGAAGAATAATTGTAGAACTGTAATTAACTGACCCGGAAGAGGGTGTTTTGTGGGTGAAAGATAGATTTAAAAAAAATGTTCTAGATAAAGCAGGTGGTTTCTTTTATTTATAACGTTATTTAGACGTAAAGCTCCGTGATTTTGGTAAGATTATATGCGGCAACACGCGATCCGAAGGAGATTAGATTTCGAGCAACCGGTAAAGCGAAATGTATTTCGAGTTTTTTTGATGGTTTTTTTGATTTTTAGTTTACAAGACGATTCGACCAAAAAGGATTTATGTAAGCAGCTGTTAGTTAGATTTATGTAAGCAGCTCTCTCTCTCTCTCTCTCTCTCTCTCTCTCTCTCTCACTCTCACTCTCGCTCTCTCTTCTTTTCAACTAGATTAGAACATTGTATATAGTTTGTACTCTATCGTTTCTTTTCTATCTTATCTTGACAGTGAAAAAGAATGAAAGGTGTATGTAGGCAAATGTGCCAAGTCGACATAACTTGTACGATTACTCTTGTAAATTTATTTTAATTAAACACTTAACTTAACTTAAAATCTGATCCCCGAGTGGTGTTACTTCCACATGGCGTTCTCCTTTTTATTTTATATTTTTATCAGGTGAAGCAAGGTTGAGGAGAACTAAATCAGAGATCTGTCGATGTATTTCGTTGAATAGTATTATAAAAGTTATAAAATTATTATAATAATAAACTATTATATTAATAATAGAAGAATATTATAATATAAAAAATTAAAAGTAATGTGAATATAGTTAGTTTTGTTTCTAATAAACATAGTTGTTAAATTAAATTACACTAAATAAACTTGAATGATTCATATTTCAAACTCTGTTGTTTTTTGAGAATACAATCAAACCTTCTCTGAAAGGATTTTATGTGTTGTGTGAATTTAATAATAGTAAAATCAATCGAGTTTTTTTTCAAGCAAGAATATCTTTGAATATAAAATTTAAATTTGCATTTAAAAGAAGAAAGATTTATTAGAGAACACTTTATAAATAATATAAAGTTATTATATGCAAATTAAAGTATTTTAGATTTTTAATCTAATTAAAATATTGATATTTGAATAAATTTAAATTAGTTCAATAAATAAAATAATTATTTTTTAATTAAAATATTTTTAATATTGAGAATAAAATTGATACATTAAATAAGAGCAATATTTTTTCTTATGTGCCACTAATATATCTATATATATATATATTATATATATATTAATGTTCCTCGAGAAATGAATTAAAAATTATTAATTAAACAATAAAAAGATACATTTACTGTAATAAAAAAAATAATCAATTGTCTCACAAAGATATAAATACGAATAAAATATAAGAATTATGTAAAAAAAAGTAGTGTGAGCACATGTGAAGGCATGGAACATGCAAATGGAAATAATGTTTCAAAAAATATAATATTTTAAAAAGAATAAAATATTTTTCCTACATGGTATACGTTTAAGTGTTCAAATACTTTGACGTATACCATTTGTAATAGGCTTAGAATAGTAAGTGTGAGACCAGTACTTAGTACTTTGTACTTACAAAAACATCTTCAGAACTAATGTTATATGTACAACTCTTGTACACAATCCACAATGTTGAAAGTCTAAACATGATTGCGCATTAGTTTACATATTATGAAAAATGAATTTAAAACAATGTCAATCTGTACATGTAAAATCACATACAGTCTAAAAAAGTAATTGATTTACACGTTAGGACAAAATAATATTGATTTATGAGTCTAAAACAGAGAGGTATATATATTAAAATAAACAGAATTGCTTGTAAATATTTTTAGAGTAACTTGTTTATAAAGAATGTAAGACTTGTGTATATAACATAAGAACCAAAACAAATTTTTAGATTAAACATTGTGTTAGGAATGGATTTGGAGGTGATTCCTAGAAGGTGTACGTTTTGGGGGGGATGCACGTAGTGTATGTTATTAGGTGTTATTAAAATATGTAAGGAAAATATTGTGCGCTTAGCCGGGACAAGAACAGAAGTTCGAAGGAACGCACATGTAAATTTCAAGGAATTGTTGGAATGCAGTAAGTGTATGTGATAAAATAGGTGTGTATATATTCAGTCGCGACGAAACCGTCTAATCTTCTATCTTTTTCTTCCTGCACATGTTTACGGATGAATCTTTTCTCTCTGTCTCTCACTCTCTCTCTCTCTCTCTCTCTCTCTCTCTCTCTCTCTCTCTCTCTCTCTCTCTTTCTCTGTCTCTGTCTCTTTTTTATCTCTCTCGACCATTCCTCTATTGCGGTGAATTTTTAATTCCAGGGGACGAAGACGACCTATCTGCATTTACGATAAGATAATTATATAAAATCATGAGAATGTGAATTGAGTTAGGCTTGTATTGGCTTTTTCTTCCGTCGGCAAGCCGAAGTTTTTTATGTCAGGACTTAAATTTAGAGAATTGTGTGTATTTGCAGGAAAATTGTACTTGAATGAATATTTTAGAAGTCGAACGGTTAGCGCAAAATCGGGATGCGAAGGGAGAGTCCTATGACCAAGTTTTGTGCATTATAAAATGGAAAATTCATTGATCAGTCGTTCGAACGCCTTTGTAAGTGATAAGTTGTAAAGAAATAAAGTATTTAGCTTTAAAGAGAATTCAAGGAATTTATATTCTTCCATGCAAAATCTCATCCAACTGGTTCAAAGAATTACACATTTTACATCACATATACTGTGAATGCATTGCAACTAAGTTACTTGATAGGCTTACACTATGTTGGCTAAGCCTCTTAGGCTGCATTAATCTAAAAATTAAATTTAATTGGCTGTTTTATTTGCATGTGTTATAAATATATTCACACTTAAATAAAACTAATAACACTTGTATAATCTTGAAATTTGTAATAAATTACAAATTTCTTAAAATGAAGCCTATTTAATACAATATCAAATCAAGTATTTCTTTATGAAATATTAAAATATTGTATAATAAAAAAAGATTATAAAATTTTTATGAATTAAAATTTTATTTTATATTTATTGAATTTAAATTAATATATGCAAATGTAGGCGTTATATAAATACAATGTACGCGTCTTTAGGCGTGTTCGCTCTTTGATGTACAGATTTAGAGTGATACCGCTCGCTCGCCAATTTTGTTCCTTCGGCCAATTACCCTCCGGGACTTCACTTATTTCCGATAATTACTCTATCGAATTTTATATTTCATTTATTTCGCGCGCCTACTACTTTTTAATTTTCAATATGTAGACGACAATCTTTTAATAAGTAATAAACAATACTTCTCAATAAAATCAAAACAAAACTTAGCCCTGTCATTCAAATGAAAGCATCTGGGACAACCCAGATGCTTTCTTAGAATAAACACAGTAAGAAATGAACAAGAAAGAACTATGTCTTTAGATGAGGAAGATTATACTAACAGTATTTCTAGAAAATTTAACATGGAATAATGTAAATTCCAAAATATATCGATGCTTATAAGGCATTTTCAAAAGAGACCCATAATACTTCAAGAAGAAACTTTTGTAACTCGCTCAAAGAAAATTGTAGAGAATAAAATAATTCCAGAGAGGCCATTGGAAGCTTGATGTTTCTAGCAAACATAACTCAAACAGATGTAATGTTGTAATGTTCTTAACCTTAATCCATCAAAGAGAATTGGAAAGTGGTTAAATATGAAGTATTTTCGAATACTAATTTAAATATGATAAAAATTTTATACTGCAGCATATATGGTAAGATTATTTATAAATGTTGTATCCCGGAGAAGTCACAGCAAATTTATGTCTTTCTGTCAACCTAACAAACAGAATATTTAGCCAGGAGTAAAGCATGTCAAGTCTTGATTTCACTTGACAAGACTCTCAGAAATATCATTGTAATAACCTTCTTTCCAGTTGTTGTCTGATGTGACACCAAATCTGCTGGAGATTATACCAAGATGGGTAGAAGTCATAAACTTAAAATATTATATGATCCCATCGAATAAGTAACCGAAGAGTTAAATCTAAGAGAAAGTACAAGGTCTCGCCGTCACATGGTCGATCCCCACGGTAATTTTATCAAACAGTTTGTGGATCTTAAACGAATCCGTGTTGTTACCTTCGAAAGAGAACCTGTCGGACATCGTGACAAAACCATTACCTTTAGAATCGCATAAAAATCTCAGAGAACAAATTTTAGAATAAGTAATTATAAACTAAATTAAGAAGGACTAGCTTCATCTTTATGATGAAACCGAAAAGTGGCCATAAAATCCAGGATTAAAATACCCAAATAGGGATAAAAATGTTATTTATATAAATAACTACTCAACCTGCGAGTACACGCTGTGACCTAAGGGAAGGAGAGTCGGGAGTACGAATCTTAGGTAACCGCATTCCAACATAATTATTGCTTTCCGGAATGAAAGAACAATTGAGAAGCGATATGGTTTAGCACTTATATTACTTTACAGGTGAATGGGATCATAAGTCGCCCTTTGTCTCAATTTATATATACATATATCCGTCGCCACGCACGCTTCGAACTAAGGATGACATGAGTTTGACGTGCTTGGGAGTTTTTATAGAAAATGGATAAAAGCTTCACAGCTTAGCGCCGTATGTACCATCAGGCAGAAACACAACTAAGATTCGCCAACTTTGGGGAAACCAAAGAGATAAAAACAAAAACTCTACTTATTTGGAAGTATATCTAGAATTAATATTATACAACATGTAACGATGACCTTTTCTTACTATTTTACTTTCACTCAGATAAAATAACATACTTTAATAGTCTTTTTTTTCTCATTTAAAATGTACAAAATTTACTACAAAAATATATGCTTTTAAATCCTCATTCTAATTGTTAAAAGTCGCTATTGTTAAACGTCATTATTAAAAATGTTATTTTCATGTGCGCGCGAAAGATTGAACGCTTATGAAAATAGGCTCCCGTCCTGTACGGATGCCGATGGTGACGTGGTGAGAAATAATTTGCCCCCGTAGGTGCGTCGTTATTGGTACGGCGGAGCTTCTCCACCGGAAGCGAGGCAACCGATGTTTTCGATAGACGAAGGGGTGCTCCATCAAAGGACTTATGAAGTTGAGACCTCGGCAAATTCGATCAGATGGATTATTGGGAAGAAGGCTTCTCACTCTTCCTGACTAGCTATTGGCCAACCATCCTTACAATTTCTCTGCACTTTTTTTATTTCAACTATACCCAACTAGTGTGGCTAATTCATCCTTATCAGAATGTGTCAATAATGAAGACGACGTTTTCTTAACGTCTTCTTATGTTGACCTGGAGAAAAACTTCTTTTACAAAGGAATTAGCCTGCCATTTTCAGAGTGACTCGGGAAAAAGAACCATTTAAAAGACCAAACAAACTGCTTTTCTTAAGATAATCCTTATTGGATAGGTGAATTTGGCCTCTGAGGGTAGGCCTAGCACGAAGCGACTCTCCTCCTCCCTCACCTTTTCACTGATGGTTCAATGATTTTAATTTTTCAAATTACATTTTTTTCTTTTGTAAAACAGAGAATACCAACACTTTAAAATTATGAAATTTATTACCGTAAAATTTCAAGACACGTGATTATAAAATTTCTGCTTCAAACAACGCGCTAGTCTTCGCATAATTTAGCCTGGTTTTTTAGTTCAGAACCATATAACGGATAAGACAATCGTAACATATGTTGTGACGAACATTTTAAAGGTAAGTGGCTTACCCAAACTCCTTGGTTTTTGCTATCGACGAGCTTGGTGACGAACACGAGTTTGTGATGAATTCTCCGATTATTGTTACAAAAATATTTCGCATGCACAATACGTACATCGTCAGTTTGAACGGCCCCAATATTGATCAAAAATTGGTAATCACAAAAATGCACAACCGAAAAATGACTTTAACGGTAATTTTCCAATGATAAAAAATCGCAGCTACGAAAAACGGAGTTTATTGTGAAATAAGTTTTCGAATGGTGGTTTAAAAAGTACTTAAATATTTATAAATAATTCAATTGATAGTAAATAATTATTTTCAATTAAATCAATAATATTTTTCAATATTCTACTATTCCTTTATAAAGGATCTGCGAATAATTAAACAAAATATTAAATATTGTTTAGCTTTTTCGAAAGCTGATAGATTACAAACCTGAAATTCTCTCCAAAAAAAGGATAACAATCTTATTGGTCCTTTTATATGGCGAACGTAAGTAGCAGGAGCCAAAGTAATCATTGCCTTTACATTTTTAGCTGTTTCAGGATTTTCAATAGCCATAACAGAAAATGTCGTCGCAGCCATTGAATGGCCCACGTAAAATAAACTTTCGTTTGTTAAATCTGATATATAATTTATAGCAGCTGGAAGATCATACATTCCTAGCTCTTGCCAACTATAAGCGAAAAGTAGAAAAACTTTGTTATTATTGTTTATTTTTAATACATTTATATATCGTTGAAATTCATTAAGAGTATATGAAATTGTTATATTATTGGAATAAATTATAATTTATATATTTAATTTTTTATTGTTTCATAAATCCATTCAACTATAATTATCTTTTTAATTTATAGAGTTATGATTTGAATTTTGAATTCATAAAAACAGAAGGAAGCTGATGGAATATATTACTTCTAAATCAAGTTTTCTTTTTGTTAAATCACTTGCAAACCAAATAATTATATTTGATATTCTTTTTTGCATATTATGTTTTGAAAGAAAAACTGTTGTAAATAAGTATTTTGCTATATTATTCAAAGTTTAATAATAAATATATAATTTATTTTTGCGAATTAAAAATCTCTTATTGATAGAATGTATTTAACCAGAAAAATGAATTACTACGCTTAAGCAATATAAGTACAACATACATTATTGTTTATTTTTAAAAAATATCCAATTCCGAGATTTTTTAAATATTTTAGTTATATATATACATGTATATATATGATTTTATTTAAAAATTTTGTGTTTTTTTTTATTATTATATTATTTTATATTTTTTAAATATTATTTTATTGTTTTACTCCAAACTTTGTTAATGATTCTTAATTTAAATTGATTAATATATAAAATAAAATTTAAATTAGAAACCAACATAAGTTTTTAAAAATATTATGAAAATAAATATAAATATAAATATTTAAAATTAAATGTTCCAATAAAATTTCATTTAATAATATTTTTGATAGGACTCACTAGACTTCAAATAATATTACACAATCCAGTCAATGTTGATTCAAATTTAAATTAATATTAAAGACAGTAATAAAATAAATTATATTATAAATATTAATTTTTTTCGTAAAATTACTTAACATATACATAATTTATTGTTATTATCCATAAATGTAATAATCTATTAAGAGAGTAAGAAAATTTGTCTTTTTTATTTATATAATTAATAAAATAATGAAAGTATTATTCAAATTAACTTCAAAATATGTTGGCTTTGATGAGTGTATGCATAATATTATAAAATAGTTATAAATCAAAGTCTCATAATTAATAAGACATTTTACTTGCATTCTTGCTAAATACAAATAAATGGCTTGATTTTTTTTATTATTTTCTAATAAATACATTTTACAAAAAAAATTCTTTTTGCATTAATTATCTTTTTGGACATAAGAATAGTACCATTATTATCAGCATTAGATAAGTTTTAATATTAAATCATTCGTTTTTTATACCTGAAATCCCAAAATTGTGGATCCCCTGGAGATAAAGTTGTATGTTTTCTAGAAAAAGTATTACCCCTAGCATTTCCCAACCAAACATCATATCCTGCATCCGATAGAATGTAAGCTAAAGTTATAAATACGAGCATTCATTTTCTAAATTTATCGTTGTGATTAATTTTAAAAATATCTATTGTAATTGTTAATTCCTAATATTTATAATAAATTAAAAATTAATGCATTATTAAATATTTTATAATTACCACGAAACAAAATTTAAAAAATTATTATAAATTGAAATAATTCGTAGTAAAATATAATCGACTGATCACCCTTAATTTTTTTTTCAGTGAATAAATATTATCTTTATAAAAAATAATTATATTTATAATAAAATAAAATATAGTTAATTAATAAGAATAAGAGTAGTAACAATAAACAATAAAATATTATTAAATTGATTATTACAATATTATACAACATTATAATAAATTTTTTAATTTAATAAACAGCCTTGATAAGAATAAGAAAAAAAAATATATACATATAAGACATTGACAAAAATTAAAGAATAAACCATTGTTTTTGTTTTAAAGAACATCTCACCGTATCAAAATCAATTTAATTATTTTAACAAAATAAAAGCTACTTAAAATACAGTATTTATAATTAATAGTTGTTCTTAAAAATATTATTTATAGGATATGCCATAAAATTTTATAACTCAATAAGTCAACTTCATAGCTTCGGTGAATCGAATATATCAGCTCATTAATCATAATTTAGTTGATCATCGAAATATAAATTATACTTATGACAAGTAGAAAGAGTTAATGACTATTTAAAAAAAAGTACGAAATGAGTGTTTTATAATTGTTAAAATAAAAAAAAACCACTATTTCAGCACGAAGAATATAATATCAAAATTCTCTGTGTTTCTAAAAAAACGTAATCTATTTAAAAATGAAATATCATGTTGTATTTAAATTTAAATTGTATTGTATTTAAATTGTATTGTAATTTAGTTGTATTGTAAAATTATACAATATATACAATTATGAGAAACTTTTAAAAAAAAGAATGAGTAATGAAATTGCTAATTTTTTTTAATCTAAAAGAATTCCACTTGATACATTTACATGACAAAATTGACTAAATTAATTTATGGAACATTAATTTATGGAATATTTTTAATATATTAAAAATGATTGATTTACAGGTAAAAAAATTTTAATTTTATAAAAATATATTAAAAATCAAAATAAATTATTTAATAATAATAATATTAACAATATGCTTAAAAATTACCAAGGGATTTGTTTCTTCCAGGAATCAACCAGCCTACTGAACTTTCCAAAAGTCCATGCTGCAAAAATACAGGAACCGACCCTAGTGTACCTGGTATACGAAATAATGTTAAAATGTATCCATCTTGGGTTGTAACTTTATGAGTTTCTGCTGGATAATGTTCCTGCTCTATCATATCAGACTAAAATATGAAAATAATTTATTAAACACAAATTAATTTTATTAATATTATTCATTCGATATTCTGCAATAAAAATCAACTTTAATTTCATAAAAAATTTTGTTGCTTTTTTATAAAAATTTTTCGGCTCTAAACTACGTTTTGTTCGTATAGGCTTTTTGCGTCTACACCGAGGAATATAACAATACTTATATAATAATGGATGCAAAGAAAAGATTTTTGGATATCATTATTCAGATTTGGATTATCCACGAAAATAGATTCTTACAAATCATTATAAATTCTTTAACTTTCCTGTATAATAAAATAATAAAATAATATTATTAACATTGTTGATTAAAAAATAATAATTAAAAAATGAAATACACTAAACTATAATAAAAAAAAAAAAAATAGAAAAATCTAAATATTGAACAATGCTCTTGACGTGTTATTAATATTGACATATTGTACAAGACTTCAAGTTATATTTTGACTATTATTATCAAAAGAAATATTAAATAATAGTAATAATGGGTAATATTATTAAAATTAGTTTCAAATTTTTTTAATAAAATATTTTATTATTACATTAAGAATTAGACAATGTATTATACATGTATATATATATATATATATATATATATATATATATGTATATATATAAAGATATATCTAAAAGACAATGTATATATAAAAAGATAGGAGGGTTCAATTATTACTAAACTCCACAATAAAAATTAATAATATATTAATTAAAAATTTTATTTATAAAAAATTATTTTCTGAAATATTAGGAAAAAACTGAAGAAAAAAGAAAAAACAACATTTGACAAGAACATTTGTATTAGTAGCTTTTGATTTTTCGCTTACATTCATATTTAATTTTATAAAAAAAAAATCATCTGTATTTTTGATATTATATAAATATAAAAAATCTCTGGTATGTTATTTATGCTAAAAGTTAGAATGAAAAAGCTGAGATTTTAGATTATCTTTGTTTTCTTTTATTTATTTCATAGACTATTAGTTTTTAATAAAGTCAAATATATTGCGTATTTTTTTAATTTCATCTATATCATATGAAACTTTCATGAACTACATGAGATAGATAATTAAATTTCACTTTGATGTATCATATATTGAAATTATATGTAAAAACTTAATAAATTCAAATAAAATTATATAAATTATTTGAATAAATCTATAAAATACTAATTGACTAATAAAAGACTTAATGAATATTGTATTAATTTTGATAAATTATTAATTATATTATAAGAATTAGAATAAAAAAAAATAGAAAAATTAATTATCAGTTTTACTTAAAAAGAATGTTTAGAAAGTTTTATACAAAAAATAATTTTTAATATATTATATAATTAAACAATAAATTTTCTTAATTTACGGATAAGATAAATCATTCCAAAACTAAATAATGTAGTAATGTTATTATCACTCGTTTAATTTATATTTTTGTTTTAAATTATATATTGCATTATAAAATATATGAAGGCATTTAAAATTGATTAAATTTTTTTTTCATAAAGTATGTAAGCCTATACCGAATATGTTATTACGAAATTATTAAAAAAAAAAATTTTATAGGATTTATTTTATTTGTATATTTTTCTAATCTAAACTATATATAATCTTATTTTTATGTAGAAATGCTAGTATTTTAATGAATAAGAATATACTGTTTTTCTTTTTAAATCTAAACTAATATATATATATAAAAAAAATAATATTTTTTAAAACACAAATTATTAAGTATAAGAATTTGTATAACTCATAAAATTTGTGTAAGAAGTTACAGAATTCTTATTAGATACATTATAAATTTATTAGCATATTAATAAATAAATATTTATATTCAAACGAAATACATTTTTATTTCTCAAAATAAATTAAATATGTTAAACCAAAATAATTAGTTTTTTTAAATTTATTAAAAAATTTATTAAAATTATTAATAAAAATATATTAAAAAATGAGAAAGTAAAATGAAGTAAATTTAAATAAAATATGTCTCTTTAATCAAATAGTATTGAAATTGTTATTATCTGAATGTCCATTAATGATTACATTTTTGATTTACATTCTTGAATTTTTAAATTTAGAGATTTTTTTCACTTTATTTGTTCATTATTTTTTTGTATTATTAACATTTTTAATGAATCTTAACTTTAATTAGATTATTTTTGTTATTATATAATTTAAAATCTTACTGGACTGATGATATTTTCCATATTATTCTCAACATTTAATACCAATAAATTTTCATTCCTCGTGTATACTTTAGATATGGCATGTTGTACTGATGAAATAATATTTTGAAAATAAGTGCTTGAACAAACTTCATGCAAATTAACAGCAAATATTAATGCTGTATATACGGTGTAAAATGTATGAACCTGTATATACACAAGAATGTACAATGCATTAATTACACTGAGTTTTTGATTAATTTTAACTGAAAAATATTATTTGGTAATAGTCTGTCAATTGTACCTGCAATTTCATTTTAAAATAAAATCAAAAATATTTTAAGCCTTTTGGATCACTGACTTTACACTAAATATAAAAATAATAATCAGCTTGTATTTCTATGAATAGCGTTGTTCACACAAAGTTACATTGTTGAAAAAATTTTCCTTGTTTTTTATAAAATAAAACAGTCGAAAAGCTTGTATTATTTAAAAATTTTTTGAACATGAATATGGGCGAGAAGCAAATATCAACTAAGATTTTCACTAAACGCGTGTCATTCGACTGATAATCTTACCGGACCACCAACAACTTTACACACTACCATCGATGTTAAATTTAGCTTATATAGCAAATATGTAGTCAAAATACAAATATGAAACGATTCACGCAATCTTGTTATATAACGTAAATGTAAAATCAATTTGATGAAAATTATAAGTTAATTGTAAGTTTAATTTACGGTCAGATACATTTTAATTATTTTTTTTATACATAAAAAAAAAAAAAAAAAAAAAAAAAACATTAAACATTGCAAAGCATTTTCAAACGAAAGGTTATATCTCTAGTTTTTATTATATAATTACCTAACATTTTGCACATGGTGTTAATATTCATATTATGATTTAAACATCAACGTATTTTTTCTCTTTTTTTAACAATTAAGATTCTTACAAAGTCTCTATAAATAAATAATATAAATATCTGTAATAAAGTATCAATTTCCAAAGACTAACTTAATCAATAGCGATAATCAATACTGATTATTAATAAATTTTTTAAATATTATTTTAATTATTTATTATATATTATAGTTTTTTATAAATTAATTATGTTTTGATTTTTTATTCAATTTAATATACTAGTTACTATTGTAGTAAACAGAGTGTGATCTAATAAATAAGAATATAATGTAATTCCATTATTAATTATTTGATAAATGTAATGAATGTTTACGCTCAAGTTTATAATTAATTTACGTAGAAATAAAAAAGATATTAATTGTAAAAATGCACACAAAATAAAATACATTAATTATTGCAATTTTTTTTTATAAAACAGTGTAAATAATGAATTTTTTGCTTCAATAATGTATGAATTTAATTAGCAGCAGAATTATTTTTGCTCTATGATTTTTATTTTTCTTATAAATTAAAATAACTATTATGATGTTTTTTTTAAGATTTTAATTCTATTAATATTGACAATAATTCAATTCCTTTCATTATTTTATTGTAAAATTAATTGTATTTTTGCTCCTTACAAAATTAGATAAAAAATTTTACCAAGAATTTTATTAAGAATTTCATTAACAACCCTGAATAAACTTTAAAAATACAACTTATAGAATTTTGTTTAATGATACAGATAATATAAAATTTTATTTTCTTTAAAATAAACTAATGTATTTCATTAAAAATGTTTGAAAGAAAATAGCTTTTAAAATATCGATCATAATAAAGAATGTAATTTATTCAATGCTTTTTTATTGAAATTTTTTTAAATTTGTTTAAAAGATAATATTATCATAAGACTTTTTCTGCAAATAAATTACGTGCAATACAATTTTCATAAATATGTATATATTTTAATTAAATGTATCTATTAACTATAAGAGTGTAAGCAGATAATACGAGTCATTTTAATAATTGCACTAACATAGTTAAATGTCCATATACGGAACCATAATCTAAAGGACAACAACTTTTTTATTGATAATCTTGTTATGGATTTCAGACAAATAATGTATATTTAATGGGGTTTAAAATATATTTGTAAAAAACAAAATTTTTTAAGTATATCATCTAATTAAATTATTTTATTTATATAATGTATCAGTAAACAATAATACATATTTTTTAAATATTCTGATTATTCTACGCTATTAGTTTCCTTAATATTTAAAAGTATCTAGAATTAATAAAATAATAAAATTATAAAATAAACAGGCTAACAATTTTTAAAAACAATTAGAATAATATTTTCCAGTATTGATACGGTGGAGCTCCCCATCATCTGCTAGCATTTGACACCGGGGAAATGAATGCGGCTTTTCCCCCCGATCGGGCATTTAATAAATAAAATATCCACGAGGAACTCGCGGACGAATAGCTTTTCCTCACTGGCAAGGGGGTTCTTATGCCTAGGCAGAACCTTATCATATGAAATAAAGTAATCAAAGCTACAATGCAATATCAATTAAGGTGTTTAATTTCTCCTCTTCCTCACTCCTTAAAAGGATAAACTTATCTTTTCCTTAAAGTGCTGGTATTAAAAATTAAAAAAAAAAAAAAATAAAAAAAACCATCTGAACAATGATTTAAACGAGGTTAAATTTGAAAATTTATACCTTAAAAAATTGTTGTATTCAAATCATTTCAATTTTCGATCTTGCAATATGAAACAACACTTTTATTATTAGATGCTATCTTTCAACAGTTTCGATTTTTATTAATTTTCTGATTCTATTAATTTTTAAATGATTACATCTTTATTTTTGAAAAGTCATTTTGAAGCACTAGGGAAAAAATTATAAAAAATCAACTTTATCGTAATATTAAAAAAAAAATTTGTAACGTGAGCAATGCGCGCTAGTAAAATAATGCTTTTGCTATTAATACGTGCAAATAAGCTACTAATCAAAATGCATATTCCTTTTATCTATTTAATAAAATATTATTAATTAATAACGCTTTAACATTGCAATACGCAATAGTCAACGTATAAAAATAATTTCTCTTTGTATGTGAGATTTTTAGTCTACAATGGATTACACACTTTTGTAAACATTGTAATTATTAATTTTTCAAGTCAAGAAACAACAATTGCATTTAAAAAACGTGATTATAGTGACTGATTAAACGAGCAAATAATAATAATAATAATAATTGTTGTTGTTGTTGTTGTTGTAGGGGCTGCGAGGATTTGATGAGGCAATCTGCTTCTGATTTCGGGTCCGGTGTACCCGTTGAACTGCTATTGCACTCCTTGCTAAAACGAATAATCATCTTCTTTACGCACCATTTGAAGAGGAATTAAGTAGAGAAGGTTCTGGGAGCGCAGGCATTAACTGAATTAACGAGGAAATGAACAAGAGCATAAAGCTACAGATATTGAAGATCGTCACTGAATCGTTTCAACAGCCTAAATTCAAAATTAACTCAATTTGATTCACCACAATTCTTTATTTATCAAACGTAAACAGTGGTCAACTTGCAATTTGATATAGGACTCGATGATCTTTCTAATGCTTGTACACTTATCTCTCAATGTCAAATGTCACAAGTACGCTGAAATGATATGAGTCCTATCTTTGGAGACGATGGCTGAGATGTTATTATCTTGTTGTGTAGCTTGAAAGAACAATCTCAAGAGTCAAACTTCGACTTCAAGAAAGTTCATAAGTTAAATATTCTTCTTAGAGTATATTTGTTGTCGAAATAAATTTTCTTTGAATACCAACGAGGCCCATAGCTAAATAATCTGAGGCTTCATCCAGATGCATTGACTACTTCGACAAATAGATAAATGTGCAAATCTATCCTTAAAATTTTGGGCACTTTACCGTCATCAAATTTTAAATATTAGCGAGTTATATCATTTAATCGAATACAACTAAATGTTTATGACTGAATAATTTGAATTATACGTGGGATAACAGTGAATTTTTTAACGTAAACTATTTTCTCTGCATCATTTAATAAATATTATTTTAACAGATATTGAATTATTCATTTCGAAAAGTGCTAATGTAAAATTTACAAACATTAAAAACTAATATATCACTGCTGAATATAAGAAATATTTATATAATAAAGATTAATAGACATATAAAATTTAAATATTTTTTATTATCTATTTTTGAATTCTTATTTTGATTCTTATTTTTGTATTATTAATTTTAATAAACAAAAATAAAATAAAAAAGTATATTGACGAATTATTTTAAGAAAAATAAAACTAATAAAGTATTTATTATATTTTCGATATACTTAAAATAATAATGTATCATCATTATTTGTTATTAACAATGAATATTTAAACTAGATATCCAATAATTCGGCAATGAATTGTGCATGTAGTATTTGATGTCCAGTGTAACCATACTTAATATATTTATTTAATAATTCATAATTTTTCACGCAAATAATAACTATATATTGGACATTAGGATATTTAATACATATTCTTCTAAAATATAAAATTTATTTACTTTTTGTTTTAAATTTCCTAAATTATTATGTACAAATTAATTGAATCGTAATCATAATTTAAACTTAATTCTATGATAAAATTATAAATCCTATTGTGAATATTATTTTTTTGTATTTATTATTACTACATATATAATTTGTAGTTGAACAAACATAACTTTTTTAAACTTTCAGAATAAATAACTAGTTATACATTCTTAAAAATTAAAATCATTAAATAAATTAAAGTTCATAAATAAAAATATCAGTTTAAATAGTCATGGATAAAATTAAATTTTCATTTACCGCTATATGTGTAAATTATAATATTACATAATTTACAACACATATTTTATTTATTTTATTATTTAATTTTTTATATTTTATCTAATTTTTTTTTAAATCAATTTACAAAATAACGGTTTTCTTAATTCATTAATAGTTTAAAAATTAAATACAAACATCTTTATATTATAAAGCTTTATGTTAGCAATAAATATTAGATTCTTTTAACATTCACTGTAAGCTTATCAACTTTATTTTATAAAAAATCAATAAAATATATCAAAATATTATTAATATAGTTATAATGAATAATAAATACTTGTCATAGACGTACATTATAAATATAAAATTAAAAATTACTGTATATTTTTAAATTAACACCTAAAATGGACGAAATTTAACAGAAATTATTATTTCAATGAAACAATTTATAAAACTACCAACATTCTCAAATTTATTAATAATAAAAAAATGAATTAATATTAAAATAGTAATTTAAATATATTTTCACAAATAAATTTAATTGTTTGTTAATTTGATCTTGTAAGATTCTAATATATGACAAGTATAAAAATTCGACGATTTGTACAAGTCTTGAGTTCAAAGAGAAAATTTTTGCAATATAAAAATATAGTCATTTTTAAAAACATTATTAAAACAAATTTTTTTTAATCTTTTTCTTATTTGGCTTATTATTTATAGTTCTCTATGAGATGCAGAAGTTTCGAGTATATAAGTTTTGAGGCATCTGTACTCCAAATAAAATCCAAATGATTGAAAAGAGGCTCCTCGATTGTATAAATATTGACACGCCTGGAGTGCTTCGTGTACAATTTCATCACATCCTATTACAGAATATTTATTAATTAAATATATTATTCATTAAATTCCTTTACGCATTTTCATTATAATTTATATCTATAATTCATAAAATACATTACAATAATAATATTATTTAAAAATGATACACACACATGGAAATTTTAAAGGAAAAAAAATTTACAAAAAACTTCTATTTAATTTTAAATATAAAGATAGTATTTGTAAACTTCATTCTTTACATTTTATTGCAATATTCTATAAATCCAATTAAATTTATTTTACAAATAAAATAAAGTTTGCTTAGCACATCTATTTATATTAAATCATTTATAAACATTTTAATTTAAAAAGAATTTTTTTAAAAAAAATTTATCATTTAATATTATTGGATGGATAATTACTATTTTTAAATATTTTAATAAAAAAAATATAATTATCTAATTAATAATGTAATTGTATTGGCAAAATTAAATATAACGGTTTTTGAAAATTAATAAAATAAGTTAATAAAATGTAGGTAATGGCGATGATTATAAAAATGCCAAAAAGCCATATTATTATTAATAAGAAACAGAAACATCAAATTTTTTAATTATATTAATTAATATGCAAAATGTGAAATAGAAGAAAAAAATAGTAATGTACACGTTATAAATAATTAACCCAAATTAAATAAACTCTAACATTATAAAATAATTAAGATAACTTGACTATAACTGTTTGTTTCAAGTATATTTATAAAGCTTCTAATTTACGATTTAATTTAATAACGAATTATTAAAATTATAAATTACTTTAATTTTATAGTTTCAAAACTACGGTAAAAATCTAAATAATACTAATAAATAACAACAGTATTATAATTATAATAAGATATACACAATTGAAAGTATATAATCATGTTCCACTAAATTAACAATACATACTATGTAAATATAAATAATTATACTGATAAAATTGATTTTTATATTCATAAGAAAATACTACTATTAAATGTTAACAATAGAATTATAAATGATTTGTAAAATCTAGGATAATGATGCTCAAAGCTAATAAAACATCAATGATATTTATAATGGGCTTTGCAAAGTTGTAAATCCATTTAAATGAAATTCTTTACGTATATTTAATAATTGTAAACAATATTAAAAAATATTTATACTTATTCTCTATCTCAATTGTTATATAAAAATAAACTACGCTATTAATACGTATTTTATATATTTAATGATTAGAATTACGTTAAAAAGATTAATGAAAAGTAAGCTTACAACTACAAAAAATTTAACTCGTTTTAAAGACGTAAAAGATAAGTCAATTGAACATTATATAGGTTACACATCAGATGTGATCCAATTCAATATTTTA
The DNA here is from genome assembly GCA_018907245.1 of Eupristina koningsbergeri. Lineage (NCBI taxonomy): Eukaryota > Metazoa > Arthropoda > Insecta > Hymenoptera > Agaonidae > Eupristina > Eupristina koningsbergeri. The sequence continues at coordinate 141,667 of JACCHV010000177.1, forward strand.
GCACTTTTTTAAGATTAAAAAATTATAATTTGAAAAATTAATTATAGCTTATGAATTTTTGAAATATTATACAATATTATTACGTAAAGTAATAAATATTATTTTTGAATTATAATATAAAGAAACGTGAAAATAAAAAGTGAATTGAATAATATTATTTAAAACCATTAGTAATTTAGTATATTATAGTAATTTATAATGGTATTTAGTAAATCCGATTACATTTATTTTAATTTTCAATCATTTTCGGCTATAGCACTGTTATTCGTGATTTCATGTATCTCATTTATCCATTTATACATATTAACTTTATATTTTAAATAATTTGTCCATTATTCTATTATAATAAATTAAAAATGTATACCTTTCGCTGTGCAAGAAAGTCATTTTCACCCCAGAAAAGTTCAATGGGTAAATTAATGTTTGTAAAGTCGTATTCAGGTGGAGATGTACTATTGTAAATATGCAAATTTTTTTCTAGACCATAATCATATTGACTAAATTTTTTCGAATGCATTCCTTGTGCAAAATGAAGAATAGTTTTTAGCGATGTTCCAGCTGGAGTATGGGTTAAAATTAACGGTAACATTGTCTAGAATATAATATTCATATATTAATCTTAAATTTAATATGAAACAATATATTTTAATATAAAATGAATAAATTGATAATGCCAGAACGTGCCATAATAACAAAATTTTTATTTATATTTTATTCACAATTTTTATTATTCTATTAATATTCTTTTTAAATCGTGAGTATTACGCAGTAAAATAATTTACTTTTAAAACTTATAAAAAGCGTTTAACAATATGAATATTTAACATACTAAATATTGATTTATTAGTTATTATTTGTTACCAATTAATAAATTTTAATTAATCCCAGCTATTGACAGTTTTTTTTCTCAAGAATTCTTTATGATTATTCATAGCAATAAATTATTAAAAATAATAATATTAAGTATTCTAACAATTTTATTTATTCAACTATTAGCTTATTTAATGATTTTGAATTAAAATTATTATTGATGATACAAAAGGAACGGCTAACCCAGTTTGTTATTTTATTGTACTTGTTTTAATTTTATAATATTTACCAAATTGAAGTGTTTTGAATTAAAGCCAACAGATGAAAAAATAATGTCTCGACAAATTTGTTTGATTATTGGTTGATTACAAATGCACTTTCCAGCAAATTTAAAAATACTACTTTGAGAAAAAAACTCAGTTGTTCCTTGAAAAGTAGAATATTTCTGTAAAACAATTATAAAATTAAAATTCGTGCATTGATGTATTAGTAAGATAATAATAATTTACCGAAAATATAGTCAAACCTGAAGATTCACAAGGAAGAGTCCAAGGGGGTAAAATAGACCCCTTATATTTTCGGTAAAGGTAACGGGGGCAAATCCGAACATCGCCTTAACTTTAGACGCAATATCTGGCCGTTCACTTGCCATTACATAAAAAACTGTAGTGCCCATCGAATGTCCAATATAAATCAAACTCTGGTTTCTCAGTGAAGTAATGTACTCTATTTCTGCAGGTAAATCGTAAATTCCCATCTCGTGCCAACTACAACCACGTACGTTTTCAGTACATTGCTAATATTAATTAATCGTATTTTATTTTACGGCACTTGAACAACAAATTGCATCATTAAGAAAATTAATTTTTTTAATATTTCAATACTTTTACGTATGCATATACGCACGTTCATGCATGTATATTTATTTGATTTTATAATGAATGTACTTTGGATAGAATGGCATAAAAGATAATTGAGTTATAAAATAATTGTTTCTACTTCATACATCTTTAGGGATAATATTAATATAATGTAATAAAATCCACATAACAAAATACAAACTCAACTAATAAAATTAATATATATATATATCTATATATATTAATTTTTTAGTTTTATTTTATTATATTATTTTTTATATTTTTATATTATTTATTATTATTTATTCTATATTTTATTATATATATATATATTAGAATGAGAATTAAAAGATTGAAACACAAAATACTTTATTGCGTGTAAAGAAAATTATTTTACTCTTAAAAACATTGACTTATGACTTTATAATGGTTATTGCGTAAAAATCGGTGTATAACTTTAATAATCACAGAAATTCAATATAACAATAAAAAATTATTATTATTAATTGTAATATTTAAGTGTTATTTATTTTAATGAAACGGATTTAAGAAATAAACCTAAAATCCCAGAATGCCGGATCCGACGTTGACAAAGTAGTATGGTTTCTGGAATAGGTATTACCCCTGACATTTCCCATCCAAACATCGTAACCTTGATTAGCCAGGAGGTATGCTTAAAAAAAAATTAAAATTCAGCATTGCTATTCAATTACTTCGTTTAAAATAAAAATAGCTTACCGAGCCCGTTCTTTTTTCCACTGATAACCCAGCAAAATGAACTTTCCAGTAGAGCGTGTTGCAGTAATACAACAGGAGATTTTTTTGAACCTGGGATTCGGTGTAAAGTTAATATGTAACCATCTTGTGTTGTTACGTAATGTTTTTCAGCTGGATATCCCGATTTTTTAATCATTTCTATCTGATAATATTATTCTATTAGTATGAATATATGTCTGCTACAAATATATGTTTATGAAAATTCCAATGTATTGTAACATAAATATATTATCCTTGGATTAAAAGATTATATCTTTTACTTTTTTTAAACTGTTTTGTAATTTTTTAAGTTATACCAGTTACTTAATTATAAATAACCAAAGATAATTATTTGAACTACACTTTTGCTTTTTTATATATGATTGATTTTTAAATAAAAATTTAAAAATTACAATATTACACATGAATTATTAATTATTTCCTACATAATTATAAAATTGATATTACTTTTACTTTTACCTTGTAGGAATATTTTTATTACACAATAAGTTAATATAAATCAAAAAAATTTGAAAACAGAAATTTATAAATAATTTCTTTAATTTTTTTAATTAATTTAAAATATATTTAATTCAATGTATAATATTGCCAATAAATTACACAAAAAATTCAACAGAGAACATTAATTAATAAAATCGATGGGTGATGGTGTACAATTCATTTAAACAAACTTTTTTATTTTGAAAATTTTTATATAGAAAAAAATATAAGTATATCGGTAACAAAACTATATTAATTAAATATTTTATACTTTATAACTATATTTTAATAAGTGAATCTTATAAAAATTATTTATGTTTATAAATAAGATATTAATAATCAGAAAAATGTTTTTGTAGAAATATTAAAATTAAACATTTTAAAATACATCTAGATCAAATGAGTTTTGTGATCTAAATACAAAAATTAAAATAGTTCTCTGGACTACACAGAAAAGATAAAAGTTAACTTGACCAATAGCAAAATATTTATAACTAAAATAGATGAATATACCATTTGTAATAAATATTTATTTTATATAATTTAAATTATCAAAATATTATTTCTCTCTATTTTTATAAATACTTCGTAACAATACAATGAGTATATATATTTTATAATACTACACTGTAAAATATTTTTAAATTAATTCCTATGATTTTTAAAAATAAATCAATTAATTTTTAATTCTGAAAATTGTAATATTATAGCTTTTACAAAGTATTTCATTATAAGTAATTTTGAACAGAAATTATTAAAAAATAATACCATAATATTCTCTAAATTGTATTAGGAAAATTTTAAATGCTTGATTACGTCAAGATTAGTAATTTTATTAAAAAATTATCAATGAATTTGCTCTATTTGTGTTTTAAAATTTATCAAACGCATCAACTAAATTTATAAAAACAAAGTAAACATTTATAAATAGTTCGTCAATATTGACGTAAAATGCGTCATGCTATTATTTATTAAATTTCAAAAATATAAAGTTATATTTTCCAAATAAGAGTAAACTAGAGTTCAATAAAAATTAATTTAATTTTATCTGTCATTTAACGAATAATAATTTAAATAATAATATAATCAATAATTTAACTAACAATATTAGCTATTAAATAACACTAAAATTGACCATTAATTTAATTAACAAATTAAATGTATAACGTAAAAAAGAAAGTTGATCATTTTTTCCAAGAAGATATTTTTTATTTAATTTCCACCCGATTCTAAGACAAAAAGCATTTTCTTCCCGATCAAAAATCCGATCAACTTTACTATCTACATTAAAATATTATGTAAAGAACTAATCAATATAATTATGAATTAAGGACGTAACTTTTTTTTATAAATTTAAATAATTATTTGGGCAAATGAAATAAGTAATATTGAAAAAACGTAATAAGAATTTTGGATTTCGTATAAAATAAAAAAAATAATTTGAAAATATTATTTCAATGATAAAATAAAAAGCATGTGTTAGACTAATAAATAAATTAATTTTTCAGTTTTAAAAGACAAATTCTTAACCGTAAAAAGTTTTAAGGATGTTATCTTTAAATAATATGTTTCGTTTGCTAATTTAAAATGGCTTCGTATTATCCCGAGTTTACGAACGATGTATGTTTTATTTATTAATATAGGATGTTGACCAAGCTATAGGATGAATTGAAATTGATTGGCCAAAAAAATTTGGTTCATTAATTATTTATAAAAAGAAAAAAGAAAAAGAAAGAGAGTCAAAGGTATTTTTTATTTCTGGTATAAAGTAACGTTGAAGATAACTGATTACCCAATACCATTGGCTTTTAGAATTTATGAGTGCACAACAATGATATGTATTGCAGTTGGGTTTTTTTTTTTTTTTTTTTTGAATTTTTCATAGTTGTAGTTTAATAATTACAGAGTCTTAATGCATTTAACACTACTCACAGTCGTCATCTCTTCCTCCGGATTGGCACTGCAGCCTGTGTAATTAATCCTTGTAAATACACCATTGTTGATTCGATTGAATGCCGTCGATATCCTTTCGCCTTCATGTTGCAATTGGGTGCGTATGTTGTTGGGCAGTGCAAGTATAAGGCCAATTAAACTTGCCAGGCATACGATTATTATTTGGTGCCGCTTCATGAACGAGACGATGTTTCCAGTGCGCCTACAAATTCGCATATGAGGCTTCAGAATTTCAAATCAAACCTACGAGATTGTTATTTGCATAACGAGAAATTGTAATTTAATGCAGTCCAGGTATGCGTATATTTGGTGACACTTCAACTCGATTAACATCGTAAAATGCCGATGACGCAAAGATTCTGATTTACGCAAAAACTTAAACGCTACGATGCTGTTATTGGCGATCTAAGACGGTAATAAATCTACGATCGAAGAAAATAAGATACAAACAACTATTGAGGAAATGCGACAAATGCTTCACTATCAATGCACAATTAATAAAACAAAGATTACAAAATCGTCTCATTATGGATAAAACAAATGATAAGTTAAGCGCATTCAAGAAAGTACCGGATGTCACTCAAGATGCTACACAATTTCGTTTCAACATAAAAAATAATTTTAATTAAAAGAAAAAAATTAGGCGATGTAATAGTAAGATTATTCAAGAACCGACAGATATACAGAATAGGACTTACTCATTCTTGTACTTACATTTTTTTTTTTTTTAACTACACAAATACATTTCGACAGTCTCAAGTTGGACGCTTAGGCGGTCAACGAATACTGCACCCTGCCTCTGGGCAAGAGGACGCCTACCCTCCCCCATGTGTACTTAAAATGAGAAATGCCCATTATTAGAAATATGTCATCTGGTTAGGGGGAGCTACAAAGAGGTAGATCGTCCTGCAAGGATCATACGACACTATCTCCTCCCACTCAAGCTCTCACTCCCTTCCTCTCTTCCTCCGCTATCACTTACTCTCACTCTCTCTCTCTCTCTCTCTCTCTCTCTCTCTCTCTCTCCCCTCTATCCCCCTCTCCACCTCTCCCTATCTATCCATCCATCTGTATATACGTACATCTCATTTGCTACCTTCGCAAATTTGGAACTCGTATTTATATAGCTTTTGTTTAATTTATAAAGATGCACATAAACCCGCGTACACACACTATTCTAATAGTAAAGTTTAAAAAAGTATATAATTATATAATTATAAATAAAATACAAAATAAAAAATATTGATAAAAATTAATATTTAAATTTCGATATTCTTGTATAATAAAATTTTTTTTCTTTTATAATATAGTCAATCCATATTTAACTTCGAATTCTGCTTTATAGTTTACATGAATAGGAAGATTCAATAAAGCCTGTTTTATTTAAAATTTATTATTCATAAGGGTACTCAACTACAAATAATAATAATTCTAAATGGTATATTTAGTAAAAAAATTATTTTAATAAATATATCTTTCGCGATTTCATTTATTTTAATAATGAAAGTCTTATAGAGCTTGTTTAACACTAAATACTTTTTGAACTTGTATATAATCAGTATTTAAAATTTTGCATTTTAATTTAAACCAATACATTTTATAACAGAATGTTTGAGCACGGTAAAAATAAGTAAGTGAAAAACTACAATATTTTGCTCAATAGATAAAATTAAATTAAATGTTATTCACCAGTCATTTAATAATAAGAAATATTTTTAAAGACATTTTTATATCGAAATCTTAATTATATTTAATAAGACCATTAGAGAAAAACAAAAACAGAGAGAGATAGAGTTTTGCAATACAAGATATTTAAGCTCAAAGGGAAAGTAAAATAAAATTTTAAATAGATGAATAATATATAAGTATATAAATCCTAAATTACTAGTAGAAATTAAAAAAAAAATTATGTTATTTTAGTAAAATATTGAGTTGTAAATAATTATTTAAAAGTAAATCAGATTTTAGATTTTTAAATAGTACAGGTATGGAAAATATACAGAATGGTAAGATATTTAAATATTTATATTACATAATTTAATTATTATAATAATTAATATTATTGTTAAATTTTAAATACTGTATTAGAAAATATAATTTATTTGTTCACATTAAAATAATTATATGATTATATTTTCATTGATGTTTATAAACAATAATATAAATAAATGATATATCATAAAAATTAAGTTTTAATTTTTCATATCCAATTATATATTTTAAGTTGAATATCTGCCCTTAAAATTTTTAATTTCTACTATAGCAAAAAGTGATAAATATCCATATTTAAAATTACAAATATATTTTTTGAATTAAATCAACATTTAATAATATTTGAAATTATTGAAAACCACTTTTGAATTATATAAAAATAAACTAGATACTTTCAACTCATGTACATACTAAATTTCATAAATAATTCTTTCCACAATACATAAATAAAGAGGTTTTATTTAATTTATCATACCATATAAATATTAATTTACATGTTTTATTTTATTTTCACAACCTGCTCTGAACTTGAGGGGTAATACATACATTATATACACACAATTTCAAATGTACAATATAACTAAAATTTTAAAAAATCTTATTTGAAGCTAGTTTTATAAATTTAAAATTTTTAATGAAAATCAATCTATATAAATATCAATAAAATTGTAATTATGTTGAGCTAAAAAATATATAATATACAATAATAATATGAAACTGGACTTTTCATCTTATCAATTAATAATTTATGTTATTTGAGATTTATTCTTGTATTAAAAAATTATTTTAAATTATTGAAACAATAAAAAATACTTGTGTACTTGTTATTTTATTAGTTATTTAAAATATATTCCAGATTATATTTTTGAGTAAATCTCTAAATATTTATATTTACAATATAAAAGTATAAATTTAATTTAAAAGCCAAAAACATTTTTATAATTAATGTACTGAAAAAAAATTCAATTTATAAAATATAATCTTGAGAATCACTGGATATTTATAAAAAATAACAGTTAAAAATAATAATAAAAGACAAAAACTTTAGAGTAAGTTCAAAATACTGTGAATATTTGATATATATATTTATATTAAAATATTTGCATAATTCAAATTAAGCTAAAATTTTTTATTCACTTTGATATAAATAATTATATTAATGTTTCTTTTTTTTTTTATAATCATTATAAAAAGCTTTTTTTATAAACTATAATTGTAGATTATAATTAATGTATTTGTCATTATAGGGATAAAAATTCATAGTTATTGACAATATATATTTAATTTTAAACCATAATATTATTGAGATTGCTTCAAAAATAAAGTTACAAGCATCTCATGATAATTGTGATGAATGCTTGAAAATGTTTTAAATCAATATAAATAATTTAGTATTCACTTATTTTATAAATGAAATATTATTTAATATAAAAAATAATTACATCATGGAATCTTAGTTTCTTTGCTTTTCATAATTAATTTCTCATTACATTTGCATTATTAAAATGATTATTATAAATTTCTGAAATAATAATATAAGAATATATCAAAAAATGAATTATATAACTTTTTAAAATTGAATTTTTAAGCTGCATTGGTATGGTATATAAAGTTTTATTGTGCACATAAACATAACATATATATATATGTAATTTATTAAATGAATAAAAATAACATTTTGCCTTTAAAGGAACAAAAATAAAATTAAAAAAAGTTTAAAATCATCAATAATTGAAGTAAAATCGAAATATTTCTTTGATAATTTATTAAAACTATTTTCTTAGAAAGTATATAAATTTATCAAAAATATGTTATGTAATATTAATTTTCACAGCTATCATTGTATTATCTAACCAATGGGAGCATGTTAATGGTATAGGTATTGAAAAGGATGCGATACTTTTTTTATTCAAAATTAAATTATAGCTAATAAGTAAAAACATATGCTTTATTAAGCATAAAAGTATGGAGAATTTTTAAAAAGTGTTCTTAAGAAAATCATCAAGTATCACGATCTTTCATGACGATTACTGGTACAAGATGACAATAATTAATTAATTGTTTGATTAATAATTACGTTTATTAAATGTTTCCTTGCTTTGATGGATGTCCATATTGAGAATTAGGAAGCAATGTTTAAAATAGGAATAGAGTGAGAACTTGACACCAACACTTGATAACAATGATCTGATGCAAGATGTGTAAAGTTGCGATTGTAATAACGAGAACAACACATAACGGCTTAGCCAAGACAATGACAACAACGTAAACGATGCAGGAGGAAATATCACCTTAGCATTGTAATCAGTATTATTTACTGGCGAACATGAGCGAACAAGGTTATGCTGTAACTCACCATACTCCACGCATTCCGGTCGCCTACGAATATTTACTGATATCATTATCATTACATGACGTACATGTGCACACACATCGACACTGGGAGTAGAGTGCACCAGGAGTCGGGTACGAGAATAGGAACAAGCACTCGTGCTCGAGGAAAAACGGAGCCCCTTCATCTCGGGCAATACCCATAGTCAAACAAATGATATCCACAAGTGGTCGCGAGCTCCAGGCAAACTAGATATCGTAATCATTCGTGTATAATACGTGTGAATTTGTTTTCTGCGTGTGCGCGTGTCCGTGTGCTTCCTTATCATGAATTCCAACAGAGTTTCTTGTATTTTTTAAATTAATCGCTAATTCCAATAATATGAGTAACCAGGGCTGTTAAAGGAAATGGTATTAACATTTATGTAATAAGAGGAAAATAATGAGGCGGGCTTAATGAACACGTGCGAAACGATTCTAGAAATTTAAGTGACCGGCTTCTGTTGTTTACCAGCCCTTTCGCTTCTGTATTACAAACATCAATGTATACAACATCGGTGTAAAATGTAATCACGTATTTTTCTGGGATTTTCACTGCTTTGCAAGTATACAATTCATGAAAATTAAGATAATTAAGATAGTAATTATCAATGTGATAGTGTCGAACAATGATTATATTCGGAAAAATGAAAAAGAAAAGAATTCATTATTTGCACTGGATTAAAGTGGAAAATTTAAGCGTTGCGTTAAACATTTTAAAAGTACCATTTTAAACTATACACATACACAAAAATACATTACTTTTATTGTTCAATACAAAAATTGAACTTTATAACTGAAACAAATTAAAAAATAATTTCCATTGTTATAAGTTCAAATATATTGTTTACATAGTGAACAGGTTTACAAAATTACAAAGTTACAAAATACAAACATGAATAATATTTAGTTTTAGTGCTATAATATGTAACACAACGAGCTACTTCATTTACTTCATAATATTACAATGCAATTTATCGCATAATGTCTATGTTTGATTAGTCAATTACTTATCAAATAATAGAGATATGTACAAGTATTTGCTTCAAGATTAACTCTCATAATTACTATAAATAAATAAGTATTAAATTCTGTCCGAAACAAACATTTTTAATGTTTGCGTAAGACAAACTGGCATTTATACTATTAGTAACAAATTTTATTATTTATTGGGTTGTTAGATGATAATTCTTGTCGTTTTGCCTATAATTAATAAAAAAAATTAGAAAATCGTTTTTATTGTAGGATATACATCCCTTTACACTAGAATGCTTATTTTCAATTAACAACAATTTTTTATAAAGAATTTTTAATATATTAACTTAAATTTAATATCTGTAGTAATAATATTCTGCTCCGTATTTTAAAACAAATATCTAATTTTAAATGATAAATTTATGTAATGAAATATTTTGACAATATTATTTTTTTATATTTTATAACATAAAATGTTGTATAGATTAGTTAATATTGTTCTTGTATAATTAGTTAAAAATTTTATTATAACAATATTACATGTTTAATTTATGATCATTTAATCATAAATTTTTTAAAATTATTTTATTTATAAATTAATTTGAACAAGTTACTTTACCATTTTTTAACCAAGTATTAAAATTTTCAAATTATCTTAAATTCTTCATATTTTATGTATATTAAGTTATAATTCATATTTTATTTCAAGAAAATAATATAATATTACTATATCGAGAATACAATTTTACAAAATTTCATGAAAATATATCATTTTTATCCCAACCTTATCGTTTATGATTCAGAGAAACGATAAATAAGAATATAAGTATCAATCATGTCTAACTTGAATGTATCATACATATATCAAGAATAGGTTGTAATAGCCAATACATTACAAATTTTAATAAATCACTATAATATTTATGTGAAAGTAAAATTGCTTAATACTATGGTGTCAATTGAAAAATTATGCAGCATAACTATTTTTAACAGTGTATTCTCAATAATGTATTTACCTAAGTTTAATTTATAGAAAACTTGAAAAACAATTTATATTATTTGGACATATATGTATATATATATGTGTGTGTTTGTGTGTGTGTGTGTGTGTGTGTGTGTGTATGTGTATGTATTAATAATCTGTACGATATTACAAATTTTTGTTCAATTATATGTTTTTGATCACTAATCTAATACTAACATTACAATACATATAGCATCATAATTAAATAAACAAATTCTTATGCCTTACCATCTTTACTCTTACGTTTAACGATTTCAAAGTACTTGCAATGATAAACCGACAGGTTTATTCCTTTTATGCTTTTAGATCTTTACCCCTATTATTAGCCCTGACACAATGGATTCTCGTACTTCATTTGATCATCATTGATAAAGTATAAGAGGTCGAGATCTTCATTCTATGTTATTACTGCTGTAGTTAAAGCACAGGTATAATCATCATACAACGGAATGGCGTTCAACTACAGTTTTTCCAAAAATTTGATGTATACTACCAATAATTAATGCAATGCGTTCAAAAAATGCATGTACTGACAATTAAGATAGCTAATACATTTAAACACTAGTATTAAACAAAACAGGTTTCTCAACTTCTTCATTTTTCCTTCGATGTCATCGTATGAACTATTAAACCCCCATTTATTGATCTACTGTAAAAGTTACTTAGATATTAGGCCTCGAGATAGACGCAATTAGACTTGCTGATCACATAGAATGTTACTGCATGTAGTCGTTTTGCAATACTTATCTTCCATTCACTTCTTATTATAACGCTTTTTGATCAACAAGTACATTATTAGAGTAAATCAACTGTCTAACTGATGTTTAAAAAAATATTCTAATACTTTTATATTCGACTTCAGCAGTAATTTGATGCACATGTCCATTCAATCTTTAAATGGTTATACTTCGTAAAATACTTCTTTTTAAATAGTACAGGTAAATATTTTTTAAATAAATTTAAATTTTAACATATTTATTATTAATTGAAATGATATTTGGTTATTAAGAATTGAAAGACTAACCTTTTTATTATTTTCTTTATTTAAAAACAAACTAATTATTGTGAAAAAATATTATAAAATAAGTATTTATAAAATCTAATGATAAAATAGTTTAAATCTTATCATGTTATATTTTCGTTAAATACTTTTATACTTTTAACAAAAGCATTTCTTTGTTATACCATTATTTTTCATATTTTTTTTTTTTTTATTATTTAACGTATAAATAATAAAATGTATACTATTCTACTACAAAAAAATTTAATGAATATCATTAAAGTACTTAGAATTGTTCAATATATAAATGAAAAATTTTACATTACTCATGGTTACTAATTTATTTTACGTTTATTGTAATAAATAGTTATTATAACAAATTTCATCCCTAGTATGACTGAAAATTATAGTAATTGTTTTCATTTGTTAAAGATGAATTTATTTGTTGCCCGATAACGCTAATATCGCACTAATTACAATATCCAAACAAGCATAATATTTGAATAATATATGTTCCTGCTTTATAAACATAAAGCTTTTTTAGCCTATACGCAATATTAAATAACAAGTTTAATATTCTTAAAAATGTGTTATAAAATACAATTGTAGATACCAAATATGATAAAAAATTTTAAAAGATTTTTCTTATTTAATACAAATATTCATATCATGTAAATTATATTTAATTTTAAAAATGTAATAAAATTGCTACGGTTGTTACCGAATATAAGTTTTTAGTAATACTATGTCTTTAATTCTGGTCTATAAACATTATAGCTATGGATAAGAAAGTAAGAAATGAAGATAAATCCATCTTATGCTCTCTATTATCGACATATGTGTAAATAATTAAACATTTTTTGAATAATAAAATCATTAATAAGTAATTTATAAATTAAAACAGAATTCACAGATTTTTTCTGAATAATATTATAATAAACAACGTTAAACACTATTGTACTTAAATTTCAGTACAATAATATTTATCAGAATATAATGTTTCTCTATTTTCATACGCAAATATAATTTTGGCTTCATAATGAAATGATAACGAGCACTACTTTTTTAAAATTAATAGTTTAATTATTAATTTTAATAGTAAAAAAATTTAAATTAAAATAGAATTAACAATTATTTTTAATGTTTATTTTTATTTATCTTAATTTCTGTGTGAGTTATCTATATTAAATGATTTTTAAAAAATTCTTTTTAACTTTCATAAAATATTATTATTAATTACAAATATCTAAATTATTGTCTAATTTTTTATAAAAATATTGATATCCTTTAGTATTAACAAGAAAAAACTATATACAATTTTAATATTATAAAATATTATAAAAATAACATATTCTCAATTATTATCGATATGTGTTCATAACTTTGAGAAGTTCATTATAAACAAGTTTCGGTGCATCCACTGCCCATATGAAATCAATGTGATTAAACATCGTATAATCAACTTTGAAGTTAATAATCGTATTTGGTAATAAGCTAAACAACCTTTGTACATCCTAAAAAAATATTGAAAAAAATAACAGAAATTCTAATATAAATTTATAAAAAAATTTTATAACTTATTTTATACTCAATTATTTGATACTCAATTGTTTGATACTCAAATAATTTTTACTCAATTAACCTCCTATTATTTTAATATTGAATTAATCTGCTGAAAATTTTTTCTTATCTATTAACGTAACCATATTGCATACAATAAAATAAATTGAGAAATTCATAAATATTTTAGATAGTAAGACTGATTACATTAAACTTCCTAATAATTTATAGAATGGTGAATAAATTGTATCAGGAACTAATTATTAATCTAAAACTTATTATTAATCTAATAGTATAAAAAGGCTATACTATTTAGATTTTATGTAGATTTATACAATGAAAATTGAATGTGTCTAACGCACCATTAAATTATTAAATTAAAGAATTAGAATGGTACAAATATTTTTTAAACTTACTATAGGACTGGCCAACCAATCGTTTTGTGACCAAAACAAACCCACAGGTACTTTAACTTTTGATAAATCATAATCTGGTGGTGAGGTACTGTTGTACATTTTAATGTTACCTTTCGTTCCATAATCGTAACGTTGAAACCTTCCAGATTTTATTTCTTGACCATAATGGATTATTGATTTAGTTGAAGCCCCCGCTGGGGTATGACTTAAAATCATCGGCATCAGGGTCTACAAAATAAAGATTTACACATTTAATTATTTAAAAAATGTTCTCACTTGCTTATACGTAAATAAATGTTTTACTTAATTGAAATAGATAATTCAAATTTTTTTAAATTAAATCTAAAAGAATAGTCAATGCTTACATAATTAAATTGGGTTTTATCAAAACCGCAAATTGCAAACATTGTATTTGCGCAAATTTTCTCTTCTGCTACATTTATATCGCATCCATATTTGGCAAGAAATTTCAGAACTATATTTTGAGGTAAAAATTCACCTTCTCCAAAAAAACGAATAATAAACTAAAAATTAAAGAATATTAAGATAAATAATTTAATTACAATTTTAATATGTGTTTTTTAAAAATAAAATTTTGAGAATTTAGGAATTCACGTGTAATTGTTTTCAAATCTAAAAATATGTATTTCTTTAGTTCGGAAATAAAAATTACATAATTATAAGTAATTTTACTATAGAGATTTAAATAATAATAAATATAAAAGAATGATATACTTAAAATTTAAACAATAATTTAAATTTTAAGAAAAATATTAATTTAAAAACTTATATTTTATCACAGTAAATTGACATTAGTTATTATAAAAAAGTAATTAAATAAATTCACTTAAATATAATAATACTGAAGTTAGTATTTACGCAAATTGCAACATTTAATTATCTATTTCCAAAATAACGAGTTATAATAATCATCAACCAAAGTCTAAATATCATTATTAAATATTGTTAATTATCTATAAAATTTTCCTTCAAAATTCTTACCTCAACTTCATTTATAAATGGAACAAGTAATCTTACTGGACTTTTCAAGTGAGTCATGAATGCAATTGGTGCTAAACTAAACATCACTTTGATATTTGAAGCAATTTCAGGTTTATCAATTGCCATAACATAAAACATTGTTGTTCCCATTGAATGACCCACATAAATTAAATTATCGTTTTTTATTTTCTTAATAAATGCTATTTCGGCTGGTAAATCATAAATAGCCATTTCATGCCAACTAAAAGTTTAAATTTAATAAAATGTATCAAAATAATGGTTTCACGTTATTTTTATATTCATTAATGCAATTGTGGATTTTTCATTAGAATAAATTATAGAGCAATACTTTTAACACACAATTAGGAAAATTAAATTTACTTGAATATATCAATATTTCTAAAAATCATGGTGATTTAATAAGTGTATTTAAAAAATAAAACGTATTAAATTGCTTGTATTTTTGCTTTTAAAATTCTAATTCGTGGTTGTCAATGTTCTTAAATATATTGATAATTTTATATTATTTACTTAATATTGTTAATAATAATTTAAATAAATTTCTTTAGTTTAAAAAATATTTATTCCTTTTTTTAAATCATACTATGTATTAGTAAAGTAGCATTAAGTTTTATCTGTTTAATCGCGTTAATACAGTGTATATATTTATATTATGACAATTTAGACATGTAAGTATTGTAATTACCTGAAATTCCAAAATCTCAAATCCGATGTAGAATATTTTATATGGCTTCTAGAATAAGTATTGCCTCTTGCATTGCCTAACCAAACATCATATCCTAGATCAGCTAAAATAAAAGCTGCAAATGATAACATTACTTTAATTGTAATTTACAAATAAAAAAAAATTTAACTTAATCTTCAAATAAATTTTTAATAGATTAAGAAAAGAAAAATCCACATAGATTGTATAGTATTTAACAATTTCAAGAACAAGCTACATATTATTATTATCTATATATATATATATATTTAACATAATTATGTAATGTTAATCATCAAAATCTAGATTAAAAATTAAAGTTTAAAGGAAAATGAATAATTTATTAAAAATGTATTCAATTTATATATGTATAAAATAATGGTATTTAAGTATGTTCAAAATCCCAAAAGCCCTTACCACAAATATAATACTTAAAATCAAGGATTTTTTTAATGTGATTTTAAAGATACGAAACAAAAATTATGCATTTGAATAAATAAATTATTAACAAATCCACACTATTACATATTAAAGTGAAATATTGAACATCGACAGCAGAATCTACAAGTATGCAAAGTAGCTAATTATTTTTTTTTTTTTTTTTTTAATCGAGTAACGCATTTGGTAAATAATTTAAAAAATATTTCATTATAAAATAATACATAAAAAGCATTCTATCCATATCCTTAAACATAATATTATTGTTTATAATCAATGAAATGCTACAGATATTGAAAGGGTAAATAAATATTATTGATTAAAAAAATAATACAAATATGCTGCGTCTTCATGTAATAATATTTATCGACTAAAATATAAGTGCGAGTAATAAATAAATAAAAATAAAAAATATAAAACTTGAGATGTTGTACATTTTATTTACGAGGTATTTAAATCATATCAATGTGTTTTGGCGCATGCAAAATTACCGCTCGACCCGTCCCCCGACCCCCGACCCCCATCACCCTCCCGCTGGCCCCAAAAACGGTCGACGAAAATCCCACTTTTAAGGAAGACGAGGCTGATAGGAATGCAGGGAATATTGGTTCCCTCCAATAATCCCTCCCGCCAATAAACCCGAATCGGATTAACCACGCTTGTACTGAAAATAAATTGCAACCCATCGAAATGTGGCTGGGATTTCGGCCGAAAGGTAGTCAATTCAAATAGAACGACAGGCCAACGATGAGGCAATTCCGGTGCTTTATACATGATATGCATGGTATGCATGGTACACATGATATATAGATGAGATCATAGAATTTTAGAAGGACTTATTAAATTCCTAGACGCGGAAAGTGTCGCAAGAATCAATTGATATATTTAATAGATGCTGTACATAATAATTTCCCTTTTCCGTGCAGTCCAAAATATTTATTTTTTACATTTATAAAAAATAAAGGAAATTCTTTTAAAAATATTCAATTGTTACGCAATATGTTTTGTCGGTAAATTTTCGCTCTCATCAAGCCTTATGCTTAAATTTAAAAATAGTTTAAATTATTCTGAAATATTCGGAAGTTTCTTTTTAGTTCATGGTGTTTATCGACATGATGAAGGTAAAAACAAGTTATATTATTACCTTATAATCCCAGTACATTTAAGATAAATTTTTCAATATTCTGATTATAAATTACCAATTTTAATTAAATATTACTTGTATAAATGAGGTTTTTATTTTATCAGAGTGTTGGTTTAAACGTAATACAAAAATGAAATAAAATCATAAATAAAAACATCTTTACAATATAAAATTTATATAAAAATCGACACATTTATTCGCTTTCTGGTAAATAATACTCAATTAAAACAAATCTGAATTCCAAAAAATATAAATCATGTTTGATAATAATAGCTTAAATTTAATTATTTGATTTTAATACCCATTAAAAAAAAAAAAAAAAAAAATAATAATGCATTCTTTTTACCCTCGAATGACAATCTCTTAAAAAGAAAATATTTTTATTTTAATCAATAATACAACAAATACTATGCGTTCATTTATTTATTTTTATAAAAAAATCATATATTTCAAAAATAATATTATTGCAGAATAACATTAAATCGGTATTTAAAATCATTGTGAATGACATGTTAATTGCTTAAATAGACCATATAAAAATATTATCGTGCTAATTCATTGCATAACTTGGCGTTAATTGGCAAGTATTAATAAAAGATATTGTTTAAAAAAGTTTTTCAATTTAAAATTTAAAAAATTTATCAATAATGTATACTTGGCAATTCAAAATATAAATTATTTATTTTTAAGAAAAATTATTTTTTTTATGTGTATTAATTAATATTAATTCGTTTTCGCATAATTACATTTTTTTCATTTTCTAACTTTCAAACAAATATTTTCCGTAATTTTTTAGCACTTTGGTGGATTTTTTTATTTGAAAGAAACCACAAATTTACGTAATATTAAAACATATTTAACGATTACTTTTAAAAAAAACAAAAAAAAAACTACCTGAAAATATTTAAATAGGCAAGAATAAAATCATATTCTTAATCAACAAACTTTGTTTATAATTTTAAGTCACCAATGTATTTCTTACCAAGGCTTTTGTATTTACCAGCAGTAACCCAATCAAAAGAACTGCCCAGTAAACCGTGTTGCAAAAAAACTGTAGGTGAATCCGCGGACCCAGGAATCCGATGCACCGTCAACAAATATCCATCGTCCGTAAGTATCACATGTGCTTCGGAGGGATATCCTTCTTTTCTAATCATTTCCGACTGCAAAAGATATATATAAAAGATATATATATATTATACGAAGAAAACGATTTTATTGCATTATTAAAATTATTATACTTTTGTATAAATATAATCATTTATATGTGTATAAGAATATTACGAATCGATTCTACCATCGAATTCGGGTAAAATTTTGAATGTAACAAAGCCGTAAAAAATTATCTTGAATCCTGTTATTATCCTAAAACACAGTTATTACATGTGTTCTTAATTTTTTTTTTTTTGTTTTTTATTTTTAGGCTTCAATTTATTTACAATAAACATTAGGTACAATTCGCAAGTAATATTTCTTTATTATAATTAGAAAAAACAAATAACAATAAAAGATAATTTAATGAAAAATGTAAAAGAGCAAATTTTGTTTTTTCATAATTGTGCAATATTACACAATGAATTTTCAATATTATTTTATTTATTTTTTTTTTTTTATATTATTTTATTACAGAGTAAGTTCTCAATCTATTAATTATTGTGCTTAGATAGTGCTCATTTTTAGAAGCTTTTACACCGATCTTATTAATAATCAATAAAATAATAAATAAAATTTGAATATTAAATTTACTCGCTATTTTTTTACTCCATTTTTTGTCATATTATTATAATAACTTAGAACGCACAGATGTGTAATTTTCATATTTTTGTCAATTACATCGTTATCAAATATTTTCAACTGTTGCAACGGACGTGCACTCCTCGATAGAGGCATGAATAGTAAAAAATATATAATAAAAAATATAATACAATAATGATTGGAAATACATAAATATTAAATTTTTTCAAATAATTGAAGCTTTCAAATTTATGAGTACATAATTATCATATAAATCATTAAATACAAAAGATACTTTCATTTTTTATGATTATTTTAAATTTAATCATTTGTATCGTGGTGAAATTTGTTTGCTAATTGCTAATCCTTCATAAATTATAATGGAATAAGAAATAAGTTGCTTTATAGTGATGAATATATTCGGAATATATGTACTCTTCGTGTTCTATTATTTTATTATTTTGTTCACGTTTTTTATTCAATAATACATTATTATGATATATTTTTGTTATATAATGTATAAAACAAAAAATTGTTTGTTTTAATGTATAAAAAGCAAAATGATGATTTGCTTGTTTTTTTTTAATGCATGATTGAATAAAAATGTAAGCATTCATAATTTAAATGAAAAAATTATTTTTAATTATTCGTTGCTTATTCAAAACGTACACTAAATTCAAAATGTGCATTCATTTTAAGTTTATAAGTATTATGCATTCAATTGTGAATTCGATGAATACAATATATAAACATTTATCAATATTACCAGAAATACAGGTAAAATAAAAATTAATTACAAAAACTTACAGTAGTTATGTCTACATCTGGATTGGATTGGATTGAATTGGACCATAGCTCATCAGATGTTCTATCAATTTCACTCAATATATCTTTAGAAATAAATCTAATGATATTGTTCAAAGGTGTAAAACAACATTTGCCAAATGACAAATATCTATTAACAAAAATAATGACAATGTAAGCAAGCGAGGTATTCATTTTTATATCAGCCCTTTAGTCGAATGGTTTTAACGCAAGTAGAATCGGTACATTTTTAAAAGAGCTATTAATTGTAGGACACTTTTAAAAATGACTTTTAAAAATGACTCGTGTGTGAATGGCCAAATATAAAATATAAAATAGGTGGCTGAAGACAAACGGTAAAAATTGATTCGACAATATTGAATCGCAAAATTAAAAATATAATCGCTCTCTACACTTTTGTTGTTATCTCTTATTTTGAAGATGATAAAAAATAAACTTTTCCCAAATTTGTTTTCCTTTACAAAGACTCAATTAAACAATGGCCTATTTGTTAATAATTAAAATTAAAATTAAAAATTATATTATTATATAAAATGAAATCTTCGAATGAAATGACCGCCGACTCGAAAACTATTCTCTTACTGCTCGTGTGAATGAGCTCCTACTCTAAATGTATTTTAGAATATGACCTTAAAGTATAAAGTTTATGTAGAAGATAATATAGTTTAGTGAACGCGCCAAAGATGGCCGACTTTAAAGATGCCTTTTTAATTTTTTACTTTTAGGTTAAAGGCTTGACGATAGCTTTTACGATCAATTTATTGTTAAATTAATAAATTAAAAACTCGTTTGTATCGATTATTTGATTAGTCCTTTTGTTTGAAAAGAATTTTCCTTTTCAGAGTCTCTTCCATGGATTTCTTTCGCGATCGTCTCTTCTCAGTTCCATTAAAAGAAGCTCGATTTTATAAGCGAAAATTCAAGAAGGATTTGCGATGCTGGTTTGACCGATTTCCAAGCACTGTAAACTGTAACTCTTCTTTATGCCAATGCAAAGTAACAAAAAACAAATTTTGTGTAAAACTGAAAATGAGAATTAATATTATACGGGTTTAAAGCTTCCTTGGGATAACTGGTTGCCCAACTGGTTGCCCAACTGGTTGCGTCGCGTTGCGTTGCATAGAACAATGCACTGAATATTTGTCCAGCATCGTCCAGCATCGTCCAGCATCTAAGATGGACAGGAATAAAGGAATGCTGAGCATCGCCGGACATCTGCGAATGCGTCACAGTACAAACAGCTCGAAACAGAAAATCCAAAATCCAAAAGGTTCACCAGCCCTTGCCATGCGAATTCACTTTTGACAAACACCGAGCCCTGCTTGACAAAAATTGTTCAACAAAAACTCTCGAGGACTCGACCCCAAAGCTTCCTGCTAATCAAATCTTCCCCCTAACAGCAATAGCGAATTGTTCTTACGCCTCTAATTGTTGATCCGCCTTAAGATAATATTTTTATAATGTCCCAACATTATTAAATTATTAAAATAATAATTTACTATTCATTTGTGAAGAAAACAAAAATTTAACGAAATTTAACTTTTAGGCTTTTAGACATAATAATTAATCGCGGCATCTGAGCTATCAATTTCAAGACTAATAACAGCTATTTTTTACAACACAATGCACCTTGTAAACTCAAGAAAGAAAAAAGAAAAAAACTTAAACAAATGAAATTGCAGTACAAGACTGAGCGGAATCAAAAGTTAATCGATCCATTTGTAGGAGAACTCAAGAGTAACATTAGCTTTCTACGCATTTCCAAGTTTTTGAGTTTTCACACATAAAAAGGTCGGAATCGGTACAGCGAGTGCCCCGAGGTGTGCCCCAGGTGTGCCCCAGGTATACTTTAGGTGGTAAAGATCTATGCCCAACTTTTAGCATAATAATAATAACTTTATTGCACTTTATTCATTTATGTTCAGATGAAATAGAACTTAAATTCTTTTATTGCATATGTAGGGCATATAGGTCATATCCTACGTATATCTTCCTTTTTTATACGTCTGATAACATTTACACATTATAAAATTTACAATATAAATCCATACTCATCTAAATCTATTTGCAATTTATTGACGAATACGAAATAATAGCAATAGTGATAGATAATTTAAATATTGAGAAATAAAATAAAAATAATCGATTGTACTCTAAGGTATATTTACAATTTTAATTTGAAATTAGTAAAATAATATATTTAGTAATATATTACAATAACGATGACAACGTGATTGATATAATTTGTTTAAGTATAATGTAAAATCAACTATTGACTTACTTGCCGGTAAAAGTGTAATTTGTTTTTCTGATTGTCACGTGTATTGTCGCTCAAATATATCTTTTCAGTCTATATATGCGTATGTAATTGTACATACAAATTTTTATATACTTTTAAAAAGTAAGTTTTATCATTACATAATTATTTAATAGTCTTTCGTTTTAGACTTTTAAACTCCAACCGTATTTAATTACAACAGTGAATAAAATTATTTTATTCTTGAATGTTTTTAGTTTGAAAATATTAACCGGTTAACCTAACATTTAAAAATAATTTATAAAAAATATTTTATTTTATTTTAATCATTTGATAAAAGATTAAATGAGATATTAAAAAAATTATAAATTGAACTTTATAAAATTAATTAGCTAAAATAATAAATAAATTCTATTTATATATGCATTTGTATGTCATAATGTTTATAAATACATTATAACTTATTTTATATAAATTTTTTTTTATACATTGTTTCGCGAATCCTTCCATTGTCATTATTTTAATATTTTAATTTAAGAATGATAATATTATTATTTAAATTCTTGTTTGTTAGGTTAATGTAAAAAATATAATGAATGAAATTACATTACCTCCATCACCTAATTGGTATTTAAATGGTATTCTTGCCTGTGCAAATGATGAGACAATTGCTTGGGGCTCTAGAAATGCAATAATAATTGCTCAAGAAAAAAATAATTCAAAGATATTAGATTATTCTATTATTGAAAAAGCTCATTTTGATCGGGTAACATCTTTGGCATTCTCTCCAACAAATGTAGAAGATAATAATCATCTTCTTGTATCTAGTGGGGACGACAATATTGTTAAAATATGGCATTTAACAAACCTAAATGTTAAATTACAAAATAATTATTTAGATGTATGTATTAAAATAAAATTTAATTATTATTTTTTAAATTTATTGTAACAAAATCTATTGTTTACTTAGAAAAATCGTAAGGTGATTGGTGTTGATTGGTCCAAAGCCAACCCTAATCTTATCTGTTTTGTAAGTGATTCAGGATTATTAATAATATGGAACATTGATTATGAAATTACTCAACATATTAATATTGGAAAACTAACAGCTACTTGTGTAGCTTGTTGTCCACATGATAGTAATATAGTATCAATTGGATCTAAAAGTGGATTAATTTATATTGTAGACATATCTGGATCTGGTAATATTAAATATAAATTACGAGGTCATGATGTTGAAATTGTTAGTTTATCATGGTGTCCAGTTCCTTTTAATGTTTTCAATGAAAATAATTCAAAAGATTTATTGTTAGCCTCTGGTGCTAAAGATAGGTAAATTATTATTTTTTTTATTAAACATTTATTTTTGCACTATTTAAAAGATTAAATGATTATAAGTAATAACAAAAATATTTAATTTACATTTTATAAGATTTAAACATTAACTTAAATTATTATTGCATGAAATTAAAAATTGAAGTAATATACAATTGTTAAGTTTAAATATTTTTTAGATCTATATTTTTGTGGAAAGCTGGTGGTGATGGTCGCTATCAAGCTCAAATTACATTACCAAATTCACCATTAGATATTAATAATCATAAAACTAAAATAAATGCTTCAACAAGCAACCATACTGCAGTTAATTGGTTGACACCAACTGAGTTGTTTACAAGTTCACCATGGGGAGAACTTATAATGTGGAATCTTTCTGGAAGTGCAAAAAAAAAAATTAGTCCAACATTAGTTCATGCAAAACATTACAAAGGACTTTTTTCTATAGCTGGATTAGTTGAGAAATCAAATAATGAACATGAAAATGAATGCAGAAGTAATAAAAATGAGAATTGGAGAACAAAAGTTAATGTGTATGTTTAGAAATCATTTCATTCATTACAATAAAGTATTTCATTAATTTACATAGATCTTTTAAAACACAGATTTATATTAGTTTATTATTTTATATATAACTAATATTTAATTAAATATAAATTTACAAATTATATATATTATTTATGTCACAAATATTTAGAAAAGCAATCTGGACTGTGGCACAAGATAGACAAATTGTTTGTTGCAATGTTTCAAATAATGATACAAAGATAGAATATAATATTTCAACGCAAGGTGGATTTGTATATTGTTTATCTGCTTGTCCTATAGACACATCACAAATTGCTGTTGGAGTAGGTGATGCTATGATTCGTCTATGGAACTTATCAGAGCCACATCAAAATATAATAGAATTACAACAACTTTGGGAGAAAATTAAAGGACAAGTGAGAAGTGTAAGATTTATTTAAATGTATACTATACTTTATTAATATATTATCAATAAAAATCATTTTACATGTTTGATGGCATTTTTAGATATGTTGGCATCCAGAAAAAGAAAATATATTAGCATTTGGAACAAATGAAGGTCGTGTTGGAATTTTTGATATAAACACAAAAAAACCACCAACTATATACAGGCAACATCATAGACATGTTGTTTACAGAATTGGTTGGGGTCCAGCTCCAAATGTTAAAGGCAGTGCCTTGTATACATGTGGAGATGGTGAATTAGTTTATTATAATCCAGAAGCATTTAATGATGGTAAAGAAAATAAATTTTTTACAAACATACAATATAAAAAACACTTTTTTGGTACATTTAATTCATCATTTAGTTCTTATTGACTTTAAACATTATCTTTACCAGACAATGCTTATAATTTGTATTTTCATGTATTTTACTGACTTCATAATTTTTTAGTGATTTTTGTTTATTTATTTTCTTTTTCACGTTTTCCATTTATTTTATCAAAATCGCTATTTTTTAATTTTTCAAAATATACAAAATATTCTGATTTACTAAAAGCATGCAAAACATAAACTTTGATAAATAATTAATGTACTTCTTTTTTATTTGAACAACTTTAAGTAGAATACTTTATTTTTAAAAATTGTATAGTAACAATACAAATTTATTTTAAAGAATAATTATGATTTACACTTTAAAAAAAATTATGAAAATTTACACCATAAGTACATTAAGTAACCTAATATTATCAAATTAAATCTAGTTAATGATATAATCAAATAAGTATTAAGTGATAATTATTAACTATGTATATAAAGTATATGTTTTTAGAATTCAATACTAGGATTTGATATTTTTCAAATTATTTTTAGGTTTGTTAGCATTATACCTAATAAGAACAAAAATTATAACCAAAAACTTATTCAATAAATTTGTTTTTATTATTATTCAAACATTTTTTTAATTTTTTATATATAAAATACAATTATTTTCTTACATAATAGTTTATTTATTTAATTGATTTATATTATATTAAAATAAAATTTATATAATTTATATTAAGAAAAATTTTTTAATATTAAAATATCATTTTGAAATACTGTTACAAAGATAATAAAAAAGATAATAAAATTAATTTCAGCCCCAATTTCTGTTGTAAAAAAGAAAGAATGTACAGATTTCTGTTGGAAATCAGATGATTCACTTTTAGTAGTAGGTTTTATGGATGGGTAAGTTTATAGTTATTATATTTTTAAGTAGTTTTTTACAAGTATATTAAAAATATTTATATAGAACACACTACAATAATTATTAATTATAGATCTCTATCATTTTTTAATCGTGATTTATATGAACATGGCAATACAATTCATTTATTAAATAAGGGAATACAATGTTTAGCTTGGCA
This sequence comes from Eupristina koningsbergeri, assembly GCA_018907245.1. Taxonomy (NCBI): domain Eukaryota; kingdom Metazoa; phylum Arthropoda; class Insecta; order Hymenoptera; family Agaonidae; genus Eupristina; species Eupristina koningsbergeri. Next base: position 167,721 of record JACCHV010000177.1, read on the forward strand.
CCCTGAAAGTACTGCATCAGATTTAAGTATTTCTGCTATGCAAAATTATTTAGCTGTAGGAATAAATGGACCTGAAATTACTGTTTTTGAAATTCAAAGAAAAAATATTTCTGAAGACCAGTTTTCAGATGCATCTTTTTATAAAATCATTGCAACTTTAAATGCTCATAGCGAGAAAGTTGTATGTCTTGCTTGGAGTCCCCATATTAGTGGATATTTGGTATCTGGTAGCTATGATTACACTGCACAAGTATGTATATGGAAATTATTTTCATAATGTATTTAAATTATGACAATATTATCACATTACTCATAGTTTATGGAAAATCTTACATATATAATAACTTTTTTTAAAAAAACAACAAAAAACTTTGGTTCATTATTAAAAATTATTTTTTTACTATTTAAGCTATAAATAAATGTAAAGGTATTTAAATAAAATTGTATTTTTTACTTCAAACAAAAGATTACACTTATATGTTTCTTTATAGTATCTTCAATAATTGCATACAAATTATTTGTACGTTACAGGTATGGAAAGTAGAAACTCAAGAAGTTATTGCTACATATATTTCTCATTTGGCACCAATACAATGTTGTATGTGGAGTCCATTCAGTCAAGACTTAATAATTACTGGTTCAGTAGACTTTACATTGCGTATATGGAGTATTTCAAATCAAAAAGTATCAATAACCCCAAATGTGATAAAAAATCCAGTAAAATATCGACAAAGATCAAAAAAAAAAAAAGTAATAGTGAATAGTAATTCTAATAATGAAATTGAAATTGAATTAGAAAAAGGGATGGATAAATTAAAATTATCAGATAATGATGGAAAAAAACTAACAAATCACATAGAAATTTCTGAAGAAATCAAAAATGTAAATAAAAATAATTGTAAAATAAAGAAAAAAAAAACAAAAAAAGCAACCCGTTTTCCAGCTTATGCTGAACTTGCAAATAATAATAAGCTTTGGTGTTCTTCAATTAGAAATCTTATAAATATCTTAAAAAATGATAACTGTACAACTGAATCAAGTGAATATAACAATACAGAAACAGATAATATTCTGAATCAAAAAGACAAAGCATTAAATGAAAATCTTTATACTTTATTTGGAAATAAAAAAAATTTGAATGATGCTCTCAAAAATGAAAGTAAAAAACGAATTTTTAAACACCTAATGCAATATTTATTAACTAAATAAATGTAAAAATGTTATTATGCACTATTTGCTTAGAAAGTTAATTATTAAATATTATATTTATTTTAGAACAAATATTGAATTTAAATGAACAATACAGCATTGTTACTGAAATGGATCTTTGGAGTAATAGTTTAAGAGAAAATTTATTTGAGGCAATGAGGAACAAACGACTAAACGATTTTTTAGTATCTCTTGCACCAGCAGATTCTATTGAGTTAGTAAATAATAAGAAAAATCAATAAATTTAATTGATTTAATAATATTTTAAATATATATTTAATTTTCAGAACTTGGAAAAAAATGTGTGAAGCTTATGCTTCTCAACTTATTTTTGAAGAAAATCCACATAAAGCAGTGTCATATCTTTTATGTATAAATAAAGTTAAGGAAGCTATTGATATTTTTATGTCTGAAAAATTATTTAAAGAAGCATATGCTCTAGCATCATCTCGATTGAATTCTAAAGATCCTATCATTAAACAAATTTTAACAGATTGGGCATATAATGCTCAAAATGATGGACATTTTCAAAACGCAACTGAATGGTATGTAATTTTGCTTTCAGACTTATATATATATATTTTTTTTTTTATGTTTATAATTTATTGAAAAAAATATATAAAATAAATAATGCACTTATTTTGTTTTTTAGTTACATAAAATTAGGTAATTATGCAAAAGCAGCTAAGACTGTAGTACGTCGCAAAGATTTTCATAGTTTATCTTTAGCTATAGATTTGGCTGAAATAGCAGAAGATTCAAATTTGAGTGAATCATTAGCAAATAAAGCAGTTATAGAAGCTTTAAGCAATTATAAAACAGAAGCAGCTAAATTAATTATTGAAAAGCATCCTCAAATACAAGTATGATTTAAAAAAATAAAGTTTATTAAGTAAAAATTGTTATTTTATTTATTATATTAATTTTATTTTAACAGTATCGTGAAATTGAAGTGGAAATTTTTAATGAATTAAGAAATATTTTAAAAATTGTTAATGATGAAACAATTTTCAATTGGTTGAAAGGTGCATCTGATATTTCATTATTAGAAGCTGTAGCTAATGGTTTTATTAGATGTCCTAATAAATATTCACTATTACTCCAAAAAGATGTCTTTCCTCTCCCAACCAGTGAAATAATGGTAATTGTATATTATATCTATTGGTATTAAACTTAAATAAAAATTCATTATAAAATTGAAATATGCATATATTCATAAATAATTAATGTAAATGAATGTCATAATGCATGTTTGTATGTTACAAGTAAGCTACTATTTTGTTTCCATATTTTTTTTTTTTTTATTTTTAAATAATAAGTTGCTTTATAAGAGAAAGTATACAAATAAAACATAAAACTGTCTATTAAAAGAAAATATCAGAATAGCCTTATATATCTTTTTCGTGCAAAATACTAATTACTGTTATAAAAATCATTTAAGTAATGAATTAATTTACAGATGCAAATACATGTTAGTCATCAATTTGCTCTATCTTTAATATCAGAAAAAGACCAACAACTAAAACATATTGTAAAGGCTCTTGACATCATTTCACAATATGAAAAGATGAATTCAATAAACGCAGATAATGTATGTTCACTATTAATGCAGTATCTATTTTTGTTGGACAAAAAAACTCTAGAAGATTCTAACAGTATTTTTTCTGATTGCGAAAGTAAAATAGCAAAAAGCTTACGTGCTTATTTATGCTATGCTGTAATTAGTTGGTTTGAAAAATGTAAATTAAATGAATCCCAAATTTCTGAGTGTTTAGATTTAATTTTAATAATTTTGAAAAAATGTATTAAAGATCTTTTAAGTAAAGAAGTAGTTAAGTTTTGGACATCATGTGATGAAATAATAAAATTGGAGACTCAATTATCTTCAAATCTAGGTAAATAAAAAAAATTTTATTTTTTAGAATTAATAAAACTATACATTGCTTATAATTATTTTTTCATTTTAAGGGAGTTTAAAAAATAATGAAGAAAATAATTTAGAAGAAACAAAAGATATAATTTTATCATTAGATCAGTTAAAATATGATAATGAGCAGTTTATAAACAATCAAATATCTTCACCAAATCCACTTCTTAGTTACCAAAATGTAATGAAATTTATTGCAAATATATCAAATGATAAGATTCGTGAAGAAATAAATGAACATGTTACAGAAACATGGAAAGAAGCAACTTCATAAATAAGTTGTTTACAAATATAGTATATTAAATTATATTTTGAAAAAAATATGCAAAATATTTATACCTAATTTTCAACAGAATTTTCTCTAATAAATATTAAATTTATTATAATAATTATATAAGTATTATTTAATTTTTCTATGTAATACAAAAAATCTTATTTAAATAAAGCTATTTTTGATAATCATTTGTTACTTTAATAATAATAACCTTATATAAAAATATTTATAAAAAGTAGAGCATTTTTATAATTTATTATTCACTTTCCAAAATAATAGTTGTCTGTCACTACCTGCACAAACTATTGGTAGCCTTTGATGCCAAGTTAATCCACCGAATAGCATAACTTTACTGCATAGAATTGATGGTTTACATTTTAAATTTGTAATTTTTAAAACATTATCTGGTCTGCCAATACTGGCTATAAGATTTTCATTAGCAGGTGAAAACTTCATTATCATACTTCCTTCCATATAAAGTGTCCTTTTTTCTACAGGTCGACTAAAATAATAATTCAAATTATTCAAGGGAAAGTTTAATTTAGGATAACTTTTTTTGGTATTCAGGAAAATTACAAAATATTTATAATTTTAAAATTTGCTAATTTGTCAATTTTTGCTAGTAATTTGGAAATAAGAAAAGATAATTCATAGATTTTTATAATTTTAATCTATATGTAATATTTTTAAAATTTTTTTTGTAAAAAAATAATTCATGAGAAAATTCACACAATTATAATTTAAAATTTTATAAAATTTTATTTAAAAAATCTTTACCTTGGTCTTGACATATCCCATAAAATAAATTCACCTGCAGCAATACAAGCAACTTTTAATGGATTTAATCCCCAATCAGCATATGATAAAGGAACTACACCAGCATCTACAGACATTATGGCTTGCTCACTTGTTATATTATACATATGTATTATACCATTCTTTTCAGCAACTAAAAGTTTTCCTTCTTCTTCAGCATGCCAACATACATTAACACCTGCTGAAGTTAAAGGAAACATTAAAACACATTTTTGATTTTCACTTAGATCCCAAAGTTTGCATGTATGATCATCAGAAACAGATGCCAAATATTTTCCTTCTGGATCATATGCAATATGATTTATATAATCTTTATGGCCATCTAGTACCTGTCAAAAATTAAACACTTAATTTTTTATTATGTTATTTATTTTTATAATTTTAATGTACAAATTAGTATATTACTAAGTCTTTTAAAAAATAATAGATCTAATCTTAATACATTTTATTTTTTAAAATGTATTAAAAGAAATAGAAATCTATTAATGTTATTAAAATTAAAAACAATTGTTTAAATAAAAATTGAAACTTTTTCTATTATTTTAATATAATGTACATAAAATAAAATATCATGAAATAATAGGCTCACATTATTTAAAATGCCTACACAGTAAAATTATTTGATTTTGTATAAACTTGAATAATCAATACTAAGTATAATTAAATAATTTTTAAAACAGTTGATTGTTTATTACCTCAAAGACATGGCTTTCATTTAAATCACTATTATACAATCTTATTTTAAAATCAGCTCCAGCAACAGCAAAAGATATAATTTTAGGTACAACACATAATGATGTCTTGGGATTCCAAGAAAGTGCATGAACTCTTGTTTCATGATGGAATGTACGAAGAGGATTATATGATAAATCCTCTATAACATCATCTTCTTCCTAAATTAACATATTTTTTTGTTTAAATCAAAAAGTTCAAAACTGATAATTATTTATATTTTATTAAAATTGTAATGAACAATATACAAGCTACTCATGCATTATTTAAAAAAATTTCAATAATTGGAATAGTTAACCACATTTTTTCAATTAGATATTTTAAAAATAATTAATATAAAATTTTAATTTAAATTAAAAAATGCAATTAAAATATAAATTAAGTGAATCTATTTTTATAAAAATTTGTTCATGGATATTTGTAGCTATCATTTATAAATAGTAAAATATAATCACGAAGTTTCATTATCTATTTCAATATTTATGATCATATTTCATTTATCAACTTTGTATTTACAACTAATTTTTTTGAGTTAATATATTTATATATTTTACAATGTAGTTTTTGTAATGGCTAAAAATATATTTAAAAATTATTTTATTTTAATAATTTAGAATAAACATTAAGTACTTGAAATTTTATTGTGCCAACAATTATTTCCTCTCCTAATGCAATGCAAATTAAATGTTCAGACCATTCATAAGGAGACCATTCTACACATTGAACTTTCTTTGGAAAATTCAATTTAAAAGTTGCTGGAGTTGACAAAGCTTCTTCCATTTTATTTATCTATAACAAATTGTATTATTTTTTCGTATAAAATTAACCTTATAATTTTAAATGAAATAATTGTTTATTTAATTAGTAATTGAAGTAATTACAATAAAGATATGTTTTAGTAATATATTTGTATTCACAAGAAATTTTTGACAAAATGTCCTTAAATAATTACAATATAAAAATTTATGACTATAAATTATTTTTCTATAAATCTTATTTAAATGAACAAATTTTAAATCATTAGACTTTTAAATGATGTTTAAAATAATATACCGGTATAACCTTAATTAAATTTAGTTCATAGAAATTACAGTTTTAATGTATATAAATATTTTAAAAATTTTACATAAAAAATTATATTATAAATATGAGTTATTTACGATACATTAAAATAAATCTATTTCAAGATTTAATTCTTAAACAGATATTTAAAATTTCATAATAGAAACACATGTTTGTAATATCGTATACATTAGATTCTACCGCCATTTTACAATATTATACGCATGCGTAAATATATTAAATGAATTGTTTGAAATAGCTTATTTTGTTTTAACATATATAGAATGTATTATTAAAAAAATAATATAAACATTTAAAATTATGGAAAATATTTGTATAAAAATACATAAAATAAAAATTATTTAATAATTCATATAAAAATTGTTAATCAATTGCTTCTAAAAAAACAGATTTATGATTTATGAATATATACATATTTGATATATTTTAATAAATTTCGAACAGAAAACAAAAATTTATTTATTTACATATTAATTAAAAAAACACATGAAAATATAATGCACTTTATTACTTAAAAAATTCAGCATTACTAATTAGTGTTTCAATAATATTTTCAAAGTATAAGATTTAATTCTATACTAATGTAATTAATCGAAAACGTAACTATAATCGAAAGTGTATTTATTATTTATATTTATGAATGATTATATACAACTTACAAAAATTTAAATCTTTTATTTTTCTATAATTGTATTTAAAAGATAAAAATTTAATATTTTAAATTCGGCAAACGGCAGTTTTTGCTGTAATATCGTATGGCTATACTACATATAGTAAAAGCATAATAAAAGCCTATCAGTATAAAATTGTAGTACGTAGAATGTTAAGCAATTTATAAAAACAAATATTAAAAATTCATATGTATACTTTGGCAAAACGTATATTCAAAATTATGAGTGCTAATTTTAAATTACAGCTATATATTATTACTGTTTATTGTAACAGGATTCTTTTATTTATATAAATCTTAATTTTAATTTAATTTTAATTGTAAGCATTTGTTAACAAATGATGAATAGTGCTTGATTAATTTTCATAAATTATTAGAGTACACTAGATGTTTACAAATCGCCGCCTAGTGGTTACTGTTTACAATATTTCCGAAAGAGGAATCATAGTCACTAGTGTCACTAGTCTTGTTAACTATTATGTGAGTATTTCACAAGTACGCCATCTATGCCGACTTTCACTGTAAAACATTCCATAAGAAATTCCACTTTACGTTTGCAAAAACCAAAATTGAAATCGTTTTAATAAGCCGTATGTTTATATAACTATTTTCGTCCATTATTTAAATTATATACTTGTAGAAAGAAAATGAGCGGGGCTATTATTGTACTAAATTTATGTATAACATAGCAATGTTGTATAAACGAAGATTATATTAAAAGTTGGTCATGCTGCTGTGCGTTGTGACACCACACTATATAGATTTGACGCTCAATTTGCTGTCAATTTGTGGTGAAAATATTGCAAAGTATGTATAAAAAATAAATTTTAATTAAAATTAATAATGGATTAGAATATCATTAAAACATTTCTGAATTTAACAAAATGAAAACCATTTATTTTATCTATATGTTTTTCGTGAAAAAGACGTATTCGAATAAATTAGGTTATGTTTGAAATCATATTTGCATCATCAGTTTAATTTCCTTTTTTTTTCTTCTTTATATGTATAAAAAAGTGTTTTTTGTTATTAACTGTAGTAAATATTTCTTTTTAAATTAAAATTATTTCACAAACATAATGTGTACATAATACGTTCATTAATTAGTATATAAAATACAAGTACAAGATATTAGTAATTTAAGCTGTTAGATGTACATTTTATTAAAAAAAATTACATAAAATATGCCTTTACTGATTAAAATAACATATTTTTATTATTTAATATTTTCGATTTTATTATTCTAATTTAATTTTAATTATTAGATAAAACATTTACAAAATAATCGTCAATTATTTGACGAAATATTTATCAGATTTATTGGTGAAAGTGCAATGAAATAAGGCCTTAGAACAATGATGAGCGATCAGTTCCGCAGCAAAGTGGAGCAGTACTCGCCAAAATCTTCACCAAGAGGTGCCCGTTCTCCTGTTGTTTCACGGCAGGATTCAACGGGCACTTTAAAAACTACTATTTCGCTTGGAAAAAATCCATCTATTGTTCATAGTGGACCATTTTATTTGATGAAAGAACCTCCTGGTATGTTTGTTGAATGAATCTTATTTTGAATTAAATTCATTTAATTATATTTCATTTTGAATTTTAATATTTTGATTTTTGTTATTTACAGGAGAAAGTGAATTAACAGGGGCTAGAAATTTAATGGCCTATTATGGTCTGGAACATTCATATAGTAAATTTAGTGGTAAAAAACTAAAGGAACAACTATCTTCTTTCTTACCAAATTTGCCTGGTATTATTGATACACCTGGTGATCAAGATAATAGGTATATATATTATTTTTTTATACATATGGTTATACAATATTTTTATGAATAGTGATTATTAAATGAAATATATTTTATTTTTAGTTCTTTGCGATCTGTGATTGAAAAACCACCAATTGGTGGAAAAGAACTTCTTCCATTAACAAGTGTACAGTTAGCTGGTTTTCGATTACATCCAGGCCCAGTATGTACTTTATTATTTAATGAATTGATTTAGTTTATGTTTAAATTTAAATTAAAAATGCTATTTTACATTTAAGTTACCAGAACAGTATCGATATATTAATCAAGCTCCACAAAGAAAGCATAAAAATAAACATAAAAGACATAAACATAAACCTGGTGAACTTCCGAGTGGGCAAGAAACAACAGTAACTGATATCAGTGGTGCTGATACTCATGAAAAGAAACACAAGAAACAAAAACGTCATGACGAAGAGAAAGAAGCAAGAAAAAAGCGTAAAAAAGAAAAGAAACGAAAAAAACAAAAACACAGTCCTGAACATTCTGGAGGCTTAACACCATCTCAACATTCAAATTCGTGATCTTTAAATGATCACATTTGTTCAAATGTTATGAATGAAGAGTCTTCCTCTTTATCAAATATGGCTTTTGAATAGTTCATTATAACAAAAATTGATTTTTGGCATACATTGTTACTTTTAAAGCATTACTAGCATCATATATTTATTGTGTATTTGAGGAATTTCTTATTACATTTTATCAGAAAAAAAATTATTTTTTTTATAGATTTGCCAATGTTGGTCATATTTTCATTTGAAGTTCATAAAGCATAATCATTGTAAATAAATAGTTCAATTTAGTGTATTTTTTAACTTTTTCGTAGTAATTATTTTGTTAAATAAATTGTGTAAACAATTTGTGAATTATATTAAGTTCACAATTAAAATATATGAATATACATGAATTTACTCACGGATATGTACACACGCGCACGCGCGCAACAACTCAATATTTGTAAATAAAATAAAAGTAAAATAATATTCTTAATATAATTACATTAAGATCAATTTAGTATTTGTGTACAATTGGTTACCAAAATACAACCAATTATTATAAGAAAATTTTTTTCAAATAAACAAAAATTGTAATATTTCAAAGTGTAATTAATGAGGAAGGTTTTGTCTTTAATGAAAATAAAACCATTTAATTCTTAAATCTAAGGACTGTTTTTATTAAAACCTATTTATATAATATTCGTGTCAAGAGTGTAACTTAAATTGTAATTTTATTTTAATTACATAGAAACAATACAGTCTTTAGAAAATTTTAATACATATCATTTCTTAATGAAAGTTATAACTCTTTCAATACAATCAGGACATTCTGTATGTAGGAAAGTAAGGTTGTACTCATCATCTTGAAGAACAGCCATCCATGTGTTCAATGAAAATGTGTAAAAAAGAAAATGAACATGACACATCAAAATATGTGTATTTTTACGATTCTGAAGAACTTTACATGCTTGATTATTTGTGTACAAATCGCCAAGGCGTGACATTTTTTCCTCTGCAACGAGGAAACTTAGTAAGGTCGTTGACGATCACGATCTCTGTCTCCACGGCTATATAACAAAAAAATTTTTATAAGGTTTTTTAAATAATAAAGAAAACATTAAAATTTTATATTTTAAAGTTTGTTTGTAATCACTTGAAAATTTTCTATTTTTGAGTAAATGAATTTAATAACAATTTAGTTTTATCAATTTTCGAGCAGTAAAATAAATTCTAAAAATTTAGAATAAATATAAAATACAAAAAATGCTTGCAATTGAATAATTTAAAATAGATATGAGTTTTTAACAGTAATAATGAGATATAAATTATAATTAATATTCTTATTTCATAATTTTATATTTAATAACATTGATAATATTGGTTATACAGGAAGTCTGCGTAATAATATTGAAACACAATTTGAAAATGAAGTGCATTTAACGATGTTTTGAGATTTAACTTAATGTTTTTAACATTTACAAGAATTACAAATACTAATACGCTAATGCATCATTTTATGAAAAATTGTTTGAAGTGTTCATTTAAATCATGTATTTATTCCGGAAAATTTGGTGTTTTTGAAAAATATTAACACGAAAAATTAGTAATAATCGAATGTAAAAAAGAAAAATGAAAAATTACAAAACTAACCCTCCTCCTCCTCGCATAGGTCCACCTCGGCCGCCGCCACGACCACCACCTCCGCCACCACCCCTGTCTCCACCTCGAAAGCCGCCTCTGCTACCCCTGTCACCTCCTCGGCCGCCTCCACCTCTGTCATTTCTGAAGCCGCCACCGCCACCGCCGCCTCCGCCACCGCGACCTCCGCCACGACCACCACCACGGCCGCCACCGCCGCCGCCACCGCCACCGCCGCCGCCGCCGCCTCCGCCCATTCCTTCTGGCTTGGAACTTTTGCAAAGATTACACTGATCACGCCAAGCAAAGTTCGTGTTACCGCAGCTGGGGTTAGGGCACCTTCACACGTTACAAACAGACCTTTCGATAACGATCTCTTTTTTTCTCTCAAGCATTCGACAATTTCTGGTAAAAAATTTGGATTCGGATGGCAGAAGATTGATTGAATTCAAATATAAAATTTTTCTATTTCTATTCGGAGTCTGTTTTTCAATGTTCTATTAATATTGCTGAATAAGGAATACTAAATATCTACTTTAGAATTTAGTCTATAGAAATAAAATGCGTTATAAAATAAACAAAATAAAAAATGTTGAATACTCATTTTTACCAGAAATATTAATTTAAGTTTACGTAAAGACTTGATTGGAGAATTTGAAATTGGAAAATTGTATATCAAAATAAATTTAATATTTTTCTTTATTTAACTCATTATTGCAACTGATGGCAATAGAAAATTCGATGAAAGTATTTTTATCTAATGGAAAATTTCGATTTACTTAACAGTCAATAAAACTATTATTTCTAATTTTTGATGACTGAAAATACAAATATTTGATATTACTTGTCAATAATAATGTCTTTAAATTCAACCAGTAAAAGCACAAAACCCTTTCATGGAATAGGAATTTGAAAATTTTTCAAGAATGCATTTATACTACCAGTGAAATCATGAGCTGCATTATATATTCAATTTTAAAAAGTTTGAATTTTAGTTATAAATTATAATTGCACATATATAAAAATGAATTTAATTGTTTATATAGCTTCTGAATAAAATATATTTAAAAATTAATGATTTAACACATGTGACCTACTTAATTGTATGATTATTCGAAATATTGTAAATATAAACAAATAAGGTATGTAGCAATACCACTGTGTAAGGTTGCAAAAGTGTTTAAATCGCATTATTCACAATACTCAAACTTTTTTTACAATACTATTTCATAATTTACAGTATACTTTATTAATATAATATTAAAATAAAAATATCAAGACTTAAAAATTATAAAATTTAATATAATCTCTGCGATACTCATGTTGACACCAGAAGTGATAAGAGTCATTCTTGAAAATTTAATTACCGCCAATCTCCACCACGGGATCCACCTCCGCTGCCTCCTCCTCCACCGCCACCATCTCGACGGTGGTCTCCATCTCCGCCTCGATCTCTGTCTCCACGGTCCCGTCCACCGCCACCATAACCACCACCGCCACCACCTCCACCGCCACCGCCACCACGGCCACCGCCTCGACCACCTCCTCCTCTACCGCCACCTCCACGACTACCCTGCCAGTTACTCTTGTGCTGGGCAATTTGAACTTTAATAGTGCAACCCTTGAAGTCCTTGCCATCAAACCAGTCAATTGCAGATCGAGCTGCATTTTGATCATCATAAGTTACAGTTGCTTCACCTTTGTTTTTACCCGTACTCTTGTCTTTGTACATCCATATTTTTGGTTTGCCAGTACGCTTATCGTTCTACAAATGAAAAGTGTTCCATTTGGTTAATTATATTGTACTTTTATTAGGACATAAATATTTACTTATTCCCTTTACTTAAGCATAAAAAATCTCTTATGTTCCACATTCATTAGTTTATATTTAACCTAAAATATTAATATATTTTACCAGTACTTATTCTATAATAATATTCTCTTTTTTTCTTCAAAATTTGTTTACTCAATTGTAATTTTACCTTTTACAAATTTTATTAAAATTTGTATTATTGAAATTATATTTATTAGCTATTTTCTTTAAAGAAAAAAAAAAAAATTATTAATTCAAAAGACCAATATTTACATTTTTATTATCTACAATATGTCAAAATTGGTAAAGTAAGTTATTTTCACTAGAATACATTGCAGTGTTATCAGATTAATAACAATTTGATAAAATTTATCTGATAACTAAAAATATCGAGAATTCATTAAGAATAACGCTAGTAAATACGAGATATCAAAATTAAATTTAAAGTAATTAATGTTTTTCTATATTTTTACTTTTAATTTTATGTTTTAATAGTTAAACAATGTATGTTTGTATTACAAATTAAAAATTAATTACAAGGTACATATTCAGTAATTTTTAATTATTTTTCATAAAAACTTGCACATTAAATTATTAATGTATATAAAAGAAAAATAAGAAAATCGAATATTAAAGATTGCGCGCAAAAAATTAAAAAAAATTATTTAATAGTGGTAAAAAATTAATAATATAAACAAGGAAAAGTATTTTTCGAATTAAATCTCATGAATTCCAATACAATTAGTTTTAGTATTCAAATATTGAAATTGATAAATTATAAATGAAAAATAAAATTTAAATGACTACTGACCTTTATCAGACCAATAGCGCCAAAGTGCTGGCATATTTCTTCTTCAGTAATAGTGGCATCCATTCCGGATACAAAAATGGTGTCCTCCTGTGTAACCATACCGTCGTTGTTGCCGCGATCACCGTATCCTCCTGGAATAGCATCATTAATTGATAATTATCTAACTCCCATTTCCAAGATATCAAAATTTCCTACAGCTATATTAAGAAACTAGACTAATTTTGAATGACGTTTACGTAATTTCTGCTTTGTAAATAGATTTTATAAAAATTTATTACAGCAATACACTAACTTTAATATTGATGATTTTTGTTTATAAATAACTTGTATGTTTCCAAAAACCACAACTACTTTTCACTTTTGCATTTCAATTTTATATTTTATTTTAATTGCATTTAATGTTATGCAATATTATTCGAATATACTTTATACCGACGTAATTTTATGTTGTTAAACAACCATTGATAACATAGTGTAACTCAATACTATTTTGTTTGTATATACAGTATAGTTATTTTGTTATTTCTTATTTTCATACCACAATATAATTGTTAATCTCCAAATATGTGCCTAATATTAAGAATTTTTTAGTCAATAAACCGATGAATTACATCGAAGCGAATTTTCTTTCTCTTAAACTTAATTCTAATTCATCTTTCGTAACCCATTAATATACGTAAAATCCTTTTATTATCACATGGATGCTTGAATTAAAACTCATTGGCTAGTCATATCTGTTATAATGATAAAAACCAAATGTGTTCGATGACAAATTATTAAACATCAAATTGCAGCTTCACATACAAAAGGGCTGCAACATTCCTCAGCTATACTTCATTTTGTTGAATACGCAAATACCATATCATTATTTGTTATTTATATTTTCCACCAGCTGCCTTTTATTGCACACATAAGAGTAAATAAAACCACGTTCGCATTTTATTCCCTTTTAGGAACTTTATAGATAATATGCTCATTAAGTTCAATATTTTTATAACTACCTAACGCATAACCATTCTATAAAAATACACAGTATCATTATGATAAAAATTGTTTTTATTACTAATTTTTATATTAAAAATATAATTTGAAATTTAATTTTTACATTTTATTTATAAAAATACGTTTAAAAATAATTAAAAATAAATAAATCAGTATAAGATGCAATAAATCTTTTAAAAGATAAAGTTATAATAGGAGGAATACGTAAATTGAAAATTGTTAAATACGATTCAAAGGTACGCAAATTTTAAGATTAAATGGGAAAAAGCAATTGGTGATTAAAATATAATCTTCTTTTATTCCAATACTATTAAGTTAGTTTTTTTTTTCTTTTTATTTTATAGGGTAATCCTTAGGAATAACGGATGCGCTTTTTTCGGCAGCCCTTTCATATAATCAGAGCGACCGGGTATTTTAATAAGTCCTAAATATTAGATTGAATGCATAAATAGCACCAAACTTGTACAGAGAGTCTGGTGCATTTACCTTTGTTATAACCACCACGGCCACCGCCACTGCTAAAACACAGAAGCAGAAATACCAATGAGTCGACTCATGGACAGAATTCAATTGATGTGTGGCTACTCATATGCTCCTTCACCACCACTTCTTATTCTTCTTGGTGTACCTACTGTCTAAAGTCTTTAATACCATATTACATAGTCTAGAAGTTTGGACTTAAATTTACTTGTCTTGTCAGTCCTTAAGTCTCAATCATGTGTAATACTTGAATAAAATAATACATGTTACTTTACACAAATTGTAAATAGAAATCAATTAAGGCACCATTTGCAACAGTTTATTTTTTCTCGATCATTCATTGTTCTTGGCACATTTACATCCATTCATTTACACTTTTATAATTTACTTGTACCAAAAAAAAAAAAAAAATTAAAAAAATTTAAACAATCAATATGTAAAAAAACTATACAAAAAAAAAAAAAAATTACAGACACAAATAATATTTAAGTTATTAATAATTTTTACCAGAAAAAAACTGTTTCCTCGTAAAAAATTAGGAGAAATATATTGTTCAAAAAATGTTCATATCTGTCTTCTTAAATTTAAAGGTCACATAAAAAACATTAATTTTGAGTAACGGGCCATGCAAATCTTACAGAAGATACAATTTTTCTTAAACATACATAAATATACAGCATTGATGTGTAGACATATGTCAAAACCTCTTGTGTCAAACTGTCATATACAACCTGTCTAAATTTACCTGTACAATTGTGTGAATATGTGTGTTAAACCTGCAGACACACTTTAAATATAAGAAAGCTCCACAGAGCATTAAACTTTTGTATAAGAAAGTATAGTTCATTTTCATCGATATTTAAATTTTTTTAAACCTTTGTTTCAGAAATTTTATAAGTTGAGTTACCTTTATTTTACTCAAGTACTTTCCATTTTACCCAATTGAATAATGAATGAATTAATATCCATTGGGAACACATATAATTATGTCTTTTCTCCGTTGTTATTCCTCTCATGTAAATAGTTAAAGTAAAATTTGAAACTTACTTGTAGCTACCACCTGATCGATCACTGTATCCCCTTCGATCGTCTCCACCACCGCCATATCGGCCACCGCCGCCACCACCACCACCGCCTCCTGGTTTGCAAATAATGAAAATATTACAAAATTAAAAAATAATAAAAAATAAAGAGACATGTTTCTATTTAAGAAAGAACAAGATTAAATTTGTTTTATAATGAACGAATATAATAAATATTTAATAGCATTAAATTAATTTATAATAAATTGTTTGTATTGTAAAATAAAGATGGAAGAAATGATAAGTGTTAAAGAACTGTGTTTACCACTATTGTATCCTCCTCCTGAACTGCTTCGGTTGTATCCTCCTCCACCGCTGCCAGAATTTCCACTTCCATAATTACTACCATAGTTATTGCCACTGTTGCCATTATTGGAACCACCACTACCACCGTAACTACTTTGATTGTAGCCCCCTTGGTTTCCCCCTGAGTTGTAATCTTGGCTAGAGTCATTATCTTGATAACTCTGATAATTTTGATAGTTTGGTGGTGGCTGACTATATTGATTGTATGATGATCCACTTCCTGCATTTGGAGGTGGGTAGGATGTGTCAGGAGCACCAGCTGATGGAGGTGGCTGGCTATACTGATTATAGCTTTGCTGTTGATAGTTTGCGTATTCTAGAATGTGAATGTAAAAAAAAAAAAATTGTTAACGTTAAATTTTCTTTCATGAATATTGGCGTATGGCAATAGAGGCTAAGGTTGCCACTCGCATCGGGATTATTGGGTAAATAAGGGCCGTCAGTGGTAAAGAGGATAGCAAATAAGGAAGGTGGGCCATTAATGGAGAATTTGGCGTCGGTCGGGACATTAGACGCGTAAATTCGTTTATAGAAATGGTCGGCATCTACATGGCGTGCACGGCTTGGATGCGAGCGACGAGAATGGCGACGGAAAGCCGCCCAGCCCAGTCTGACGCTCAGAGTAGACGGATTAGCTGGGAAAAGGGCGAGCTAAGGAGTCGAAAGAAAGCAGTACTTACGATTGTCCGTCATGATGGCAAGTTGATTCGGTCAGATTTTGAATAAAAAGTCAATAACAGTGCCCAATGGCGTTTAGAAGCTTGTGGCCGAACGCAAGCGTATCGACCTCAGCTTCGAACAAGCCAACGAGGAGAAGAGAAAGAGGAAAAAGCCGCTATCGAGACTCGCGCAGAATCGTCGACGCTCGGCTGGGCTCGCTTCTCTTTTCTCCCCTCCCCCCACTCACTTTGTCGTCCAGCGTCCGAGAGTGAAGCTGAGGCTGAGGCTGAGTAATAAATAGGAAGTGACGAGCTCTCGATTCGGCTCCCCGACGCCGGAAGTTGGTAGCGCCACTTGCTGCCAATGACATTCCACGCACGCGCTACCGGTTACCGTTACCGTTACGCGTCTCCATTGGTTCGATTTTCGCGCGATAACCCTTTAACGCTCGACGCCCACTCGGCTCTTCATTCCATTTCGAGGATGTGTCCATTCGATTTGAATTCCTCGCGTGTTCAAAATGTTTGGCGCCACGTAATCCGCGGGGAGCGGCGTTCCCCAATCCGCCGGACAGCCTCCTCTGACACCATTCGGTGAATTTTAAATCAGGATTAATCAATAATTCGATTGCATTCGCTCGCATCAGCCGTAACGAGTGTAACCAGAGCTCTCTCTCTCTCTCTCTCTCTCTCTCTCTCTCTCTCTCGGCCTCTGCGCCCCAAGGCTCCTCGCAGTCCAACCAACCCGACTCCCCCAATTCCCAATTTCGCTTCAGAACATTTCCTTCGACCATTGTCCTGCACTTGAAAGGCATTAATTATTGGGACGGCGAGGCGCTGACAAGATCGAATCAGCAAGTCCTTTTTTTGCGAGAGTCAACGATCGTCGACTGGGGCGGCATTGCGCCTTGATGCGATCACGATGAGGCCCGTGGCGGGAGCCAAAGCGCCTCGAATTCTTGATTATGAATCACGAAAATATTTGTATTTACATTTCCGAGTAAATAAAAGGGGCGAGGAGGGGCTGCGACGCGAGCAGTGGCCGGGGCGGGGGAGGCGCGGCGATAAGGGCGACGGACGACAAAGAAAGATAAGTAGGCTCGTGAGGGGGTGGAGGGAAAGAAAGAGGTTAGGCGCGCGAGCTGTTGCAGCGAGGACCGAAGTAGGAGGGAGGGAGGGAACCCGCGGTATCCGCAAGGTATCCCAATCCCGAGGTAGCCGCGTCGGGCGGGAGTAGCAGAAGCACGCAGAGCGCGTCGCCGCAGTCGGAGCCGGAGCAGCTGCAGTCCCGAGGTCTCGTTTGTTGACAGGAGGAGGAGGAGGAGGAGGAGGAGGAGGAGGAAGCAGGCCGTTGGTGCTCGCGTGTCTCGCGCTCTCCCTCTCGCTCGCGCCGCCGTCTCACTCCTTTTCGCGCCTCATGAGCCAGAGCGCAGCAGTCGTCGCCACTCGCTCCACGGCGGAGACGTGCCTACTCGAGTCATGTTGTGACACAGGGGCCAGCAGACTTATCGTCCGAATCTTCTTCACGGCTTAGCCAAGGTCGCGGCTCCCGAGCCGTCCGTCGTAAGGATTCCTCTTGCCCCCTTTCCGAGCTCTTCCTCGCTCGAGCGGAGAGGGAAGGGACGCGCACTCTTCTCCCCGGAGGCCCCGACGATTGCTTTACGTCCGCGATCCAGCGGTTTCGGAATAAGCGGGAACCGAGCCGCCGCCATACAGCTGACTAGTGCTCGCTCGGACCGACATTCTCTCCAGGCGAAGACGCTTTGCGGCTCTGGAAATGAGGTGAGTACAGAGGCGGGAGCTCGAGCACTTGGCCCGTCGCGGGCTTGCTCGACTGAGGGAGCGAGGTCGCATCTCTCGTACCCCTTTACCCCCCCCTCCTCCTCCTCCTCCCCCTCGCCACCCGTGTGACCCCAGTTGTTGTTTGGACATGTTGTTTGGACACTGATACCAAACTCGGGGGAGTACACGTGAGCATTTGACGTTTCGGAGTAGCCGAGCGTGTACCATCGACTCGTGTACGATTGTGCAGCGATTGTGGGTCACTCGCTCGCCCCTTCATTTGTATCGCGAGGACGCGCTCTTGAATGTCCTTATGATCGGGAGAAAGCGAACGGCAACAATTTCTTGTCCGACATTTTGCCCGTATCTTCTTTTGCCTACAACCCGAGCTTGACATTTACGAATTGTGGCGTCGTCCGATAAACGATCCTGATAAACTTCTCTATCGATAAAGTCACGTATTTAATGCTCGTACCTTTCGCGATAACCGACTCGTTCTTTTTTCAAATAATAAATAATTTCACCCTGGATCGAAAATTGTTAGGACAATTTTTGATAGTGAATTATTAATTTCAGTAAATTTTTTTCCCATGAAGATAAAATATTCAATCAATTATATTTATCCTACTGTTGATTTAATTCTGTCATGCACAAACAAATAAGTTCAGAGATAAATATTTAATAATTTGTAATTTTTTTTTTTTTTTTCTTAGTGGAAGACCACAAATGGCTACGATGAATGGGAAGAGGCCCACAACGATACCTCCAAGACATCATCAAAATGAAGCGACTTCACAGCATTTTGATTTAATTAAATATATTTACGAATGTAAGATATTGTTTACTTAATACACAGTGTATGTTTATTAAATTGCTCTCTCAAATTTTGCATTATAATTATCACTGTTTATTAGCTTGGAATTCAGTGTCCAAGGAATTAGATAGTTACCACAATCAGCAACATGGTAATTCTTCAAATTATAGGAATTCTGCTTTAGTAACATATTATCAAGAACACGAACCTAATCCTCAACTCAAAGGTATGCATAATTAATTTAAAAAATATATTAATATTTATAGTTAATTTGTATTTATAGTTAATTTAGACAATTTTTCAGATTTTGAACCTTTTGATCTAGAAGCTTATTGGAGACAACGAGGTGTGCAAGGTATTGCACGAAATTCAAGCTCATAGTCTTGAATTTCAAATGTGAAAAGCAATCTTACATTCTTAAATAGTTTTAAAATTCAAAGAGAGGGACAAATAATAAATTATTTTCAATATATGACAAACGCCATTAATCTCCATTTGGTCAATTTCTATTGTTTGTCAAGAATTAAATTAAATATTTATGAGTCAAATTCCAAAGCAAAAAAAGAAATAACACACAAGAAGAGAAAACAATGCTGAAACATTCCATTCATATCTTGATGAAGCATGTACACAACAATAATTTTGCTTTTCAAAGAATTTGACATTACATTCAATTTATGGTACCTGTCCTATTCATACTTGGATTAATTTTGCAAATTTTCATATAAGAGATATTGACTTATTTATTTTACAACGCCAGAGTTGTAAAGAACCGTAATTTTTTACTAAGAGATAAGGCAAATGTAAAATTTATATAATATATTATAAATAACATGTTTAGTAAAATTAAGTGAAGATCTTGTGCATTATTAGATCATGTTTATAACATGAAAATACTCTTTTAAAAAGTTTGTGAAGCAAGGAATATCGATTTTTTTAAAAATTAAATTGAAATCATCACTATATTTGAGCTTTTTTCACCTAAATATATATACAATTATTATCACGTTTTCAATATTTAACAGTATTTTGAAACAATAAATCAATATTTTTCTATTTTCAAATTGCATATGGACATTGATTGTAAAGAAATGAAAAACTATAAAAGGTGCATAAAAATTCAATAATTTCAATAATTTACATTCCAGTATAATGTTTAAGTTTAAGACAAAACTTTTGATGGTTGTATTTGTAGTGACATTTTTTGTTTGAATTTCAATCAAGAATCTTGCTTTAAATGAAAATAAATCAAATTTATTTCAGAATTTTGTAAATAAATTAACATCTCTAATCTAATTTTGTTTCTATTAAAAATACCCTTCTAAATTTTATTTTAAAATAAATACACTTTTAATAAAGTAAGTATAAATTAAAATAAAAATTTTATTTTTTGTACAATTATCATTAAAATAAAAACGAAGGAATAAGAAAACGATGTATTATTAAAAGTTTACTGAGGATTCGATTTAAAGTACAGTGAGGAAAAAGTAAGCATTTGAAAGTTAAAATGATTAAATAGTTTTAATCATTTTCTTATCAGTTGTCAACATTTTTATGTCACTTTTGATTTATGCGTAATGTAACTTATCAGTTATATACATAAAATGTTTAATAAATATCATTTGCAGTTGATCTTTATATTGATTATTACACTGGAAAAATATTTTATACGAAATAATTACTCGTAAATATGCATATGTATAATTGTAGAAATTTAATTGTAACTATTAATTTCAACATTGGATATAATCGGTAGAGATGTAAATGCAAAAAAATTATACAAATTATCTGTTAAACAATTTATTAAAATAATTAATCAGTATAGTATTATTATGTAATATTTAAGCATGCAAAATTTTATAATCTTTTTACTTAAAACTTATATTAAAGGATTTTTATGCATTGAAAAAGTAAAACATAAAAGTTTTACCATAACGCTTTAAAATTTCAATTTTATTTGAATAAATTTTCAAATGAACTTTGAAATTGATTTATCAAAGCTTAAAATATGTTTAATTATTTACACGATAACTATTATCATATAAATTTGAAATTCAAAAAAAGTAATTAAAAATTAAAAAGCGGAGAATTTAAATTTTTTATTTGAGTAAAAAGATAAAGGAAGAAAAATTTACGTGAATTGATTAAATAATGAAAGATAAACTGTATTACGTATTTAATTATTAATAATAAAAATTGGAGATAAGAAATGCATAAAAAAAATTAAAAAAACACATTGAAATAGCTTGTGTGCACGAGTTTCTTGTAATTTATCTATAAAATAAAATTTTATTAACGAGAATAAAAAAATAAAAAAAAATTAATAAACAAGAGTACGATGCATTTGAATATCAAATTACTACGTTATCGATAGAACGTAATTTAATTTAATTTTAATAATATTACTCAATAATGGTATATTTCCATAAAAGATCAACATTTAAAATTCATATTCATAATTAAAATGTTATGCAAGTTATTCGTACAATACAAGCATAACTTTGAGTATTGGCGATGAAAAGTTTTAAAAGTTTTTTTTTTTTTTTTTGTATCGCCAGGAAGCGCCGGCGCTCAACTACAGAAATGAGCAGGAATGTACCATTTGGCAGGGAAAACACATACTCCATTAAGATTATTTACATTGAATTTATATATAATATTACTGTATGTTGTCATGAGATACTATTTATCTCGAAGAACGAATTTGACATTGATTTGTTTGAATAAATAATAAATATATTTACATACTTATTGGTACTGCGGGCGCGTCGTTGTATCTTCTTCCCTTCGTCAATTACGATGTGAAGTAACAATTTGGGGAAAAAATTAAATTAAAAGCCAATACTAATTTCTTGACTCATACTAATGATCTTGACAGCTAGTTCAATAAGTTACATAAATCTATATAAATCCTAAAAAAATTTTTTTATATCATTGAAATAAAATATTCATTAATATTGAATTTACGGAAACGCAATATAATTAGCCCTCCCTTTTACCTGCTTGTACGAAATAATTTTATATCTTCTGTATTTGCAATTCTCCTATTACCTTTATTATATTTTGTTTAGAATTAATTTAAAAATGTTTTATTCAAATATTACTTGTTAATTTGACTATTATTTTATTTAATTGTTGCATTTTTAAATTAAAAAATGGTTTTATATTCATTTAAAAAATACATCAAATTAAACTTTCTTTAAATAGAAAAATACTTGATGAAAAGGAAAATTATAAAGAAATTTTTTAAATACTCTCAAAATGAATTGTGTTGGTAAAAAAATAATAAAAAACAAATTTTTATTTTTATTTTTTTATTATTTTTTCATCATTATATTTAGGGAAGATTCACAAAAATGAATTTAAAAAATATATTATGTTACATTACTATTTGTTATATATTCATACTAACATGGAGGGTGTCTTCTCAAATTTTACAATTTATTTATTAAATAGTTATGTATAATTTTTTTTTTCGAGCTAACGAATATTTAGCAATTCAAATATTGATTAAATTTGTTTTAAAAAACAATTAATGAGAACTTTATGTTAAAAAATTTAATGTTGAAAATTTATTTTATTATTTTTAAAAAAGTAAATATAGATAAAAAATTTTCAAATTGACATAAATTTATACATTCTAATTAACTCTTACAATCATTTATATAAACGGTATTCAGAATTTAAAAAAGTACTTTATTTTTAAGATAAAATGTTGGATATTTATGAATTATAAAGTGTTTTTTAATTTAATGAAGGCAGGACTTACGGATCCTTAATGCAAGTTATTGAAATATTTACGAGTAAAATTAAAACTAAAAAAATAAAAAAATAAAAATTTTTTGTTGACAAATATTTTAGATATTTGCGATATTTTATAAATTATTTTTTAATAATAAATTATAGCATATAATATACATATGTGTTAAGAAATATGAATGAATAACATTTTAGTTAATGTTTCATTTTAAAAATTAAAAGGTATAAGGTTTAAATTCAATACTCTTAAGCGCAGAATACTTCTTTTTAAAATAAGAGAGTACTTTCGATCTTTTGAAACTACTTCTACAAATATTTTTAGCATTTTATATAATGCATGTATTATTTAAAAATTATAAAAAATCGTAAATTGTTATAGAATAATTTTTAATGTGCTTACTAATGATATTTATTATTTAGTTTTAATTAATTGAAGGAAATTAAATTAAAAGGTAAATTAATAAACTATATACATGGTTCATCCACGAAGTATCGGGTTTTTTTTTTTTCATTTTGCGACTATTAGTCGTAGAAATTTGTGACGGGTCTTAGAATGTTTACAAATTCTTTCCTCATTAGTCCCTTTTTTTTTGCTTTTCATTAATTAGATGCGGTAGGATTTTGCTTTGCAGGAAGGATTTTTTTCAAATTTTTAACACGCCACGATGGAACGACTACTCGAACAGCGTTACGCGATAAAGTTTTGTTTGCAATTAAAAAAAGCAGTGCTGAAGTATATAAAATATCGCAAGAAGTGTATGAACATAATTGCATGTCAAAATCGCAAAGTGAAAAATGGCACAGAGCTTTTAAAGAGAGCCGAGAAAGAGTCATTGACGAGCCTCGATCTGGACGCCCAAAAAGCTTTCGAATAGCTAGGAACACTCGGCGCATGTTAGAAATTAAAAATTTGGACTGTCGATTAATAGATAAAGTAATTTAGGAAATACTGAATTTAACGCAATCCACAGTGCAGAATAGAAAATTTGGAAAA
Organism: Eupristina koningsbergeri; assembly: GCA_018907245.1. NCBI lineage: Eukaryota > Metazoa > Arthropoda > Insecta > Hymenoptera > Agaonidae > Eupristina > Eupristina koningsbergeri. Next base: position 191,877 of record JACCHV010000177.1, read on the forward strand.
CACGCCTTCAAAAATTTGTTGATGCATGAGGAAATTATTTCGAAGAATTTAAATTTTTTATTTCACACTGTTTATAAGTCCACTAATAAATCGTCTTTCAAAAAAGAAAGGTAAGAATTTTTTTTTTTTTTTATAATCTTTGAACAAAACATTCTCGCGTAGTGATTTTCCACTAATCGCTTCAGCGCGTCGTGACAAAAATTTGAAAAACACCCTTCGCGCGAAGTTAAATCCTGCCGCGCCTAATTATCGAAAAAACAAAAAAAGGGACAAATGAGGAAAGAATTTTTCAACATTTTAAGTCCCCTCCTAAATTTCTACGACCAATAGTTGCAAAACGAAAAAAAAACTCGATACTTCGTAGATGAATCATTTATGTACATGCAACCCAAAATCATTATACTTTTTTTGGGATGAAAAAAGGTATCTTGACTTTTTAAATGAGCTGAAACAAAGAGTAAGATTTACGAATGAGAAGAATATTTTGTTTATAATGTCGGTTTAAATACTTATAAATTCATTAAGATATTTAATAATTTAGTTAAATATTAATATATCAGTTTATTATAGCTTATTAAAAGTAATTTAGAAGCATTATAAATTCACTTTTACTTAATATTATTATATATTCTGATAATTCGAGAGTAAATAATGAATTATGTTATATATTTAGGTTAAAACAATTTGTGTTTAACATTCGAATGTTCTGAATAATATTTTAAATGGCAATATTTTTAAAAAATGCGTTGATCTGGAAACCGTGGGTTCGAATTTGTAAAAAATACTGATTCTATGTGAGATAAGGAACTGTATTTAAGGTCATGATCAAAGTTGAGAAACTCAAATTTTGAAAGAAGCTTCTTTTAAAATATCGTTTCTAAAGAAGGGCAAGATTTCATTTTAAAAATAAAGATCGTAGAGACTTGCCCGATCTTTCATCGGTAAATAGGAAGGAAAGAAAAAAGGGCGCGGTCAGAGATGCAGTTGGATCCCGTCACTGGGGAGCCGTTTCCCTCGAGGAAGGGCCTCCTTCGGTCCGGGGTGGCGGAATGCGGAGTTCGTCTCCGCAATCGCCCCCGCCCTCGCCCTGTTGACGCGCTGGAGTTTTTCCCGACCGGAGCCAGCGACGCAGCCTCATAGGAACGCGTGCGCGACGGGGACGCGGGGGCGCGGTCGCGCAGCAGCTCAGCCTCAGTCGGCCCGTGCAGCTGGAGTCGATCGGCAGTGCCGCGCGCGACCTCGGGAGTGTCCCGACGCCGGGGTCCCCGTCACTGCTGTGCCCGAGGAAGGACGCAAGAAGATAAATCTCTTTCTGAGACTGGTGGCTGTCCAGATTTGCCCGTGAGCACCGACCGCCTCTTAAGCTTTGTCGCTCAGTGTATGTGTCTGTGCTTTGAGCTAAGGACCTTAATGCTTGATGAAGGGGGTGAGGGGGTGCGCCAACCCCATAGCGCTTGGGCGGGAAACGCTTGCCTGTGCCGGCTCTTTGTTTTCACTTTTTTTTAGTTTTGTTTTCATAGAAATTTTCGTAGCAGTTTCCGACCGCTTGAAACACGCTCAAATGGCTCGACTCTAGCTGTCATTGTCCAGGTCGGCGATCTCAGGCTTCAGGACATGATTTCGTTATTACCGTATGTACGCGTGTGTGAAGTCATCCACCAGTTCTCATCTGAAATCCTCATCTTCTCCGCATTAGCCACCCCTTTGTCTATGGAGGTGCGCGCGCTGGGGGTGGGAATTTTCGGGAATGTAACTGCGACTCCTTGTTCTTTGCACTTCTCACTACCAAAATCCAATTCGAGCCCCTTCGCCTTCAATTCATTTAGAAGTAAATTTTCTCGATATTTTTAAATTTACTAAAAATTAAGGCACTTACAGATCGTCTTATTTCTTTATTGACTTCGCTCACTCGATACCTTCTCTTCGTACATGCCACACGCTTTTACTTTTATTAATTATCAATTTATACATAAGTTTGATTATTTATAAATAATCTTACTTATCTAATGAATCCTACTGTTATGACCATCAATTTCTTTTTTAAATACTCTCCTTTTATTTCTGAGGTATAATGAATGATATTTTAAGATTGTACAATAGAAATGTATAATTTCATTAATAATATCAATATTATTTATTTATTTTTCTATATTTTTTCTATGCCATAATGAATTTATTACATTTGATAACAATTTATGATACATCAAGAACTGTTAATATTTTAACAAATTTTTAATATGAAATTTATACCAAGAGCATTTTTTATTTATAAAAATGAACGATTAAATATTTTAGTTTACTAAATACAAGCTATAATATCCAACATGAAATTTGTATGTGTCATTGAAATTTAGTTTTCTTTTAATGATATTTTTGTATTCAGTTGTTCTCGATGTTTAACTGATAATGACGGTGAAAACAAGCGTATCATAAGCTTAATTTCAGAGTCACGGTTCCGACTTTTCGCATTCAAGATAAAAATGTAAATACATTTTTAACAATATCGTCTCATATTAGCAACTCGTATTAGTTTTCTTCAATTGCAGCTATAATAAAAAAAATCAGCTATGATTTTTTTGTTAAGTTTAACACTTTTTCTAAAAAAATAATTTATCATTGTTTGAATCGCTAGAAATATTTAATCTATTTTAAATTATTATTTTTTTTTTTAAATAAATTTTCTTGATTCAGTAATATAAAAATTCAATTCTAGATAAATAATATTTCCAAGTTACGTATAATGTTCCATTTGTAATAAATTGTAAAAATATTTGCTTTTATTAGATTTTATTCGTTAACAATATAAATCTTTATAGTATTGAATGATTATAAATAGATATTAATTATAAATATACAGTTGTAGTATTATTGTGGAGTTTAATAAAATGATCAATAGTAGTTTCTAAAGAAATTAGTGAAATAAATTTCTATGAATATACACATAGTGTTCAATAATATTTACAAACAAAAGATTTACTTAAATCTTGTATCAAGTTATTATTGTTAAACGTATTTTCTTATTATTAGTTACATATATAATAACAATTAGAATAACAAAAGACAAAAGAATAAAATATTTTTTAATATGAATTTTAATATGCATTAGATTTAATCATTAATCAAAAATTTTTAACGTAAGTAGGAATTTTTTTGTGATCATTATTATTGTGCACAAATTTCTTATTTAAATTATAAAAATTTATATATTTTATTATTTAAAATTCTAATTTATGTTTGCATTTTTATGTAGATTTTATAGATTGGATTTTTTTTCTAGAAAGAAACTTATTTTAAATAACTTTTACAATAATTTTTTTTGAAAAAAAATCATTCTTTTTATACATTTAATGGAAGATATAAAAAAACTAACGTTATAAAATTTATTTATATATATTCACTTCGATTAATAAATTATTCATACTTCAATAATTTATTTCAAATTTTATATACTGGTATATATTTACCGTAAAATGAAAATTTATTTTTCTATCAATAAAATTTATATTTTATTTTTATTTTTTTAAAAAAACAGAAAAAAAATGAAGTAGCGAAATAATTTATATTAAATATTTTATAAAAATAATGTAAAATTAAAAATTTGAACATTTTCCATTTTAAAGTATATTTTGTAAATATCAATTAATCATCTGATATCATGTAATACATTTTAATATATTTTTTAATTGAATTCTTAGTTAATTTGCCTTTCGTTTAATTTACTTGTAATCATCATATAAATTTACTTTAATATTTATTATAGTCCCATTCTATAAATATGAAATGTAATGTGCATATATATTGAATGTTGATTTTATGTCATTAATTTAATGAATATGTCCATGAATAATACCAGTTCGATTAAAATATTAACTAATTTCATTTCCGAGTGTAAGAAATGAATCGACTTCCAAAACTAGAAAAATTGAGAAAAATTGATGATTTATTAGTTTTAAATCGTTGGATAAAATAGTAACCGATAATTTGGTGTATCATCAAAATAAATTTATCAATTTAAATTCTCTATATGAAATTTTTTATATTTTACATAAAATGCGTTTTATAATTTTTTGTCTATATACAAAATTATACAATTAATCAATTTTTAAATTGAACAATAAAATGCTTTTTAATTATTTCAATTTATAAAAATGTCCGTATTAAAATTTAAATGTAATCAAATGCTATTAATTTATAAATATAATAAAATTTTTTAGGACCTATAAGGTTCTAAAAATTTTTTTAAACTATGTAATTGTTTTTAGTTGTCAGAGCATATATTTTTTATAATGTCACGTAATAGTCTGTGTTTTCTTTTGTTATATGTGATATGAAACATTAATGAAGTATTTACTATTAAAAGTTAAAAGAATTAAAAAAAAAACAACATCAATAATAATATAAAGATTAGATTTAAGATAATTAACATATAATATTTTGTAATTCATTATATTTCATTGAATAATTTTACTAATTTATAATTGGTAGTTTTTTTACAATATATATTATTAATTAATTTCTTGATATAAATGAAAAGGTCTAATAATAAGTGATTATAACTAAAAAGAGATAGTTAAATGGGAATAAATTTCAATTTATCTAAACTTCGGGTATATGCAATGAACTAAAATTCTTCTTTGTATTTGTATATATTATTAAGCATATTCGAAAATAATAGAAAATAAATTGAAAATGTATAGAAAGAAATTCTAGACAATTAAAAACATGTATAATTCAATAATATTTTATGAATTAGTAATTAATTTTTTAAAATATGTAATTTTAAAAAATAAATAATATCAACATATTCGTTTATGCCAAAGTAACAACTTTCATTCCATGAAAATTTAATTAGAAATTGAAATTAATTTTGAATTAAAATATAAACTAATTTAGAATTAAAGAAAGATAGTATTTAAATTTTGACATATTTACTTTATTTTTATTTTAAATATTATACTTGAGTCTTAAACTTTTGTAATAATTATTAAAATAAAAAATTCTGATAAAGGATTTTATCAGAAATTTATAAATACAGATTAATTTAATATATTTATATTTTATTTTAAAGATTTTATTAAGAAACTAAATTAAATTATTATAAAATGTGTAAATAAAAACTTATGTTTTGAAATTATATTTATATAACGATTATTTTGAAATGTAAGAAATATATAATAAAATAATAAAATTTTTTAAGTACTACATTGAATATATCTGAGCATTTATAGATATTTTTAGTTTGAAAGCATATTATAAAATATTATAAAATATTAATATAATCATAAATTGTAGCTTAAAACTTTTTAATTAAAACTTGTTAATTGGAAATGTTTTTTTCAATATAATATTAGTATTTATGTCAAAACTAAGTTTTTTTAAATTTAAAAAAATGATCTGTGCATCTGCATATATTTTAAATATTTAATATTCAACAGTTTGAACAGATAAAGAAGTCTACTGTAAAATTAATAAACTGGTTGGTGTAAAGGTGTATTATTTATAATTTTAAAATATGGTAATCAAAACTTATTTTTCATAAAATATTGTAAATAAATATTGTAAATATTATATAATTAAATTATAATATAGAAATTATATGGTAATTGTACATTTATATATATATTAATAATCGAAGTATATTGAAAATTAGAAAATAATTTTTTTATTTAAACATATTTTTATAAAAATTTAAATATAATTTAAAATTTTTATAAATTTGTGTTAGTATAAATTAAAATATTTAGTTCATTCGTGAGAGTAACTCGATATATATTATTTAATTATAAGAAAACGATTTTAGTAAAAAAAAAAATTCAATTTCATTGGCTAATTTAAAATTAAAATTACTTGTAATAAAATAAGAATAAAATGTACACCTGAAAGTTTTTCAACTTTATTTTAGTTTTATATTTTTTTTTATAAACTGTTTAAACTATTTAATTACTTTTGTCACTTGTTAATTATAAATTATGTTGTATTTATTAGTTTTACTATTCTATTATATTTTATTATGTGTGTGTGCGTGTGTTTTTTTTATAATAAGTGTTATTTTTTAACATGAAATATTAATATATCCAAACATAAAAAATCTTAAAATAAAAAATCTTCTATATATGTATATTTTTAAAATTATATAATTATATTGTTTCTTGTTTTCTAATTTATATATATGATAAAAGTTGAAATACTCGTAAATTGAATTTGTATGCTGTCGCTTCACTCGAAGGTGATTGATGATGCCAATTTTATATTGTTGGCTTTTTCAGCGTTCAATATTGAACGTGAACGGCCATTAATTATCTATCAGTATTGCATTATGTTATGTGTAATTTCAATAAATATTAGTCCTTATTAACTGTTGAAGTTTGTTTAGTAAATAGGTCAAATATTTGAATTTATAATTCACCAAAATATGTATTTATGTTATAGAATTTATAATTAAATATTAATTGCATTCTTATTATTATTATTGCTGTTGTTGTTGTTGTTGTTGTTGTTGTTGTTGTCATCATCATAATTATCATCATCGTTACTATGAATTATTGATTCATTTATTTATCAATGATTTTTATAAAAATAAAATGTATATTTTTTTGCATTGAATAATATGATTATTATACTGCAATGTTTAAATAAAATATTAGATATACTGTAAGAGAATTTTGTATCATTTAAAAAACATTGAGTAATATTTTTAAAGTATTAATTTAATACTTAATTATAGTTTTGGTTAAGTTTACTTAGGTTTACTCTTAATTTTTAATTATATTTTCATACCTTAATATTATTTAAATAAAATTTATGATTAAAATAAATTAAAGAAAAAAAAAATTACTAATTTATTAAAGAATTTATAGAAAAATAAAGTATAATACTACAATTAGTAGTGGATAAATAATTTCAGATTATATTTAAATTGTTAAATATTTGATTTTATGGTGTACGTTTGCTTGAAGTATCGTAATTTAAAACTAGGTATAAATCATGTGTTGTGCAAAAAATAAAATAAAATATGAAAAGAAATCTATTAAAAATAATGCAACGCATAGTATATTATAACTTGAAATATCATAATATTCATAAAACGTGAGATTCTCAAGTAGTAGAAATGTTACTATTATTTATTTCGAGAATGAGAATTCGACGCAAGATTTTATCCGCCTATCTTTGGTGAAAATATAAAATCCTTTAAAATAGTATCTGTTCACGAATAAACTACTGAGTAAAATGTCGCTCGAAAAGTAATCGGTATGCTACCCAATTTGGAATCCGATACAATAAAGCATTAAATAAAGGAAATAAGGGAGAAAAGAGAGAGAGAGAGAGAGAGAGAGAGAGAGAGAGAGAGAGAGAAGTTTACACTATGAAACTCTTGCGAAAGCGGAATCGGACCAATATCCCATTGTCCTTATAGTCTGCTACTCGTTTCTACCGGTCTTCGAGAATTCGATAACCGATAATAAACGTGCGCAATTACAAACACATACTCGTGCGGAAATTTATAAAATTTATAAATATATACCTATATCTATATGCGCAGGTGCAGATGATACAAATACATGACACGTGCAGATGCAAACATGCGCACACACTCATTGAATAGGGTCGAGCTGTTTCCTCTGTATTTCCTTAAAATTCCCGTCTCTTGCATATACGTAACTTAAAAATAATTAAAAGTATTGATTAGTCGAAAAATTAAAGTAATTATTATTTTCGATTGTACTCGCATGCCCTTGTCTATAATTGGCTGACATGATGTAAGTAGGGGTTTAAATTAAGCTTACAAGCCATAGATTTTGATTTAATACAGCGACGAGCTTATTAGGGGGTAAAATCGTTTATCTTATGGGTTATAACACGAGCCACATGCTGTTGCGGCTTTGCTAATTAGTCGACTCTTGTAATTACGACACGCCGCGGTTCACAATGTCTTTCAATCTTCACCTCTCCTAACTTCCAAAATAAAAGTTTAACGTCAGTATTTAAAAAAAAAAAAAAAACTCTAAGATTACGCTAAAATTTTGAATGGAATTATTTTAATAGATGTTTTTATGTCAATGAATCAACAGCTATTTGGAACAAAATTGAAATGTACGACGTAACAATAACTTTGATTCAAATCATCCGTTAAATATAGGCCAATCATATTAGTTGACATTTTCCATGCAATATGCTCATGACACATTTCCTCATTATTTTAATTTCACTCATAAAAATAGAACTGGTAGATAAAGGAATCAATAACATGTCTTATCAATTTAACAGAACAAATTTTAAATAAATATTTATGTCAAAGCGGGATGCTCGCATGTAAAAAGGCTATAGTCAATTGCCTCTTAATTTTGGGTAATTATTTTACAATTAATTTTGATCAAAACTATATTGTTTATTAATTTGATTGCTCTGTTCTAACGAGAATATAATAAGATTAAATTGCTTAAACTTTTGCTACAAATTTAAAAATTATCCCGTGATGTGAGAATGATCAGAAAAAAAAAAGATATTGATTTTGATTAAATGAAGAAAAATATTTTTAAGCCCACGAATATGCCATACGAAATTTAATAAAAATAATGATATTCAAAAACCAAATTATTACATTTATTTATAAATTAAACAATATGATTATGCAGTTTTTAATAAAATTACACAATTACAATATTGTAATAAGTATTTTTTTATTACCAGACGCTTTGAATCAATAAAAATTTACTTAAAACATGTTAATTCATTTTTAAAAAACTTAAAATATTTAAAAACTTTTTTTTGAAAATTTAACATTCAATAATTTAATTAAGAAAGATATAGCAAAAATTAAAAAAGTTATTTTCATGCACAACGTGAAATATGAAAAGAAATAGGAATTTTTTTAAATGATTGCAAGTAGTAAGATCCAGGCTCAGATTAGACATGAGATATGAAAGCGCAGTTCATACTACTGCTATAAAATTTGTATTTTTTTGATAATTTAAATTTACATTTTCAAAGTTATGTTTCTGCAAAATATAAAAATACAATATTTTTAAGAAAAAATTTTCACAGTTGTTGCATCCCAGTGTATTGTATCGGGTAATTTTCGATAAAAATATTGTTCCTATAAAAATGCTTGAAATATTTTTTCAAGATTTAAGAGAAAAGTACTCGAATTAGTTGTAAGAGCTTGAACTGTCAATGTTTGAAATATATTAGTCTGGTTTTATGGTTAAAAAGTAATATATCAAAGAAGTTATAGAGGGTAAGAGTCGATTGAGATGTAACAAATGTATTCATCGGCAGAATCCTTTTGCTTGGAATGTTCGCGAAGCTTTCGAAAGCCTAATTCAGAAATCTTGAGAGAGGTGAAGATGCCCCTTTAAAAGAGAAGAATTTTAATGTCAGCTTTATTAATCATGTCCATTTATGGTTGGTGCAGGTAGCAGTATCTTTTGGGGACATGGTGAGATGAGGATCGAGTTCCTGGCAACTGGACCCCGCGACAGTTCATTAGGATGGCGAGAACGTGTTGGCTCGAACCCATTGGATTTACGAGGTGCCAACGAGAATTAGCTGCCTTGAGAAGGTGTACCATCAACAAAGCAACTCGAAGCTTTACGAGTTTCCAACCACACAGGTATGTGGGTAAGGTGCTTATGGGAAATGCGGTAATGGGAATGCACGAGAGTTTTCGCTTCTGGTTTCTGGTTTCTTAAAGGGCACCACGTATTCGAATAACGTGCTCTTTCATATATTTTATACTTAGCAACTGACCCAAGGTGTTTCAATTTTTATCTAAGATAATTTGGAGATAAGGCAACAGATTCTCCTTAGTTTGCGCCACTTTTATTACTATACTCTTGCTATGATGGTTTTATGGTCAGTCTTATTTTTTCATACTCTTTTTTTATTTGTTCGTTATGGGCTTGCTGCCAAGGTCGATTATTCCTGCTCTAGAGAAGAGGTGAAGTGTATTTATATATGACAGAGTATGAATTGAATTTTAAAGGGGCTAATATAGAAGAAAATATAAAAATTTAATTTTTTTTTTAAATATTTCTAAAGAATTAGATTGAAGTCTAAATCCAATGAATTTTAGTGTTGAAGGGTGATTACTTTGATAAGTGCATACAGGAGTTTACGGGTTGTAGACTATATAATTTCATTTCGAGAGTAATTTCAATATCCTCATAAAAATAACTTTATAGGTCAGTAAAAAGTCGTCTTTTCTCTAACCATACGAACTTTTTTTTTAAAGCGAGGTTCATTGATTTCCCGAGGAAATTTTTTGTTAAATGTAGATTCTTTTAAATTTGAATTAATGTTTATAATTTTACATATCAAAATAATATTTACAACGAAAATATAAAATATATATTTGAATTCGTTGATCAATTTTTTCTTTTTATATTTAAAATATTATATCAAAATATCATATCAGTAAACGTGAATTTATAGATGGAATATAAAATAGAATGTAGTAAATGTACTTTTGCAATTATATTAATAGCATAAACCATAATATTGTGAGCGTATATAATTTTCTTCAGTGAACAATTTATATTTTTAAATTATAATTTTTAAAATATTTCCATCTCGTTAAAAATCAATTAGAAATATTGTTTGGTTATAATTTTATCCAAAACCTATTTTATGTAAATATTGAAGATATCTTTTGGATTACAATACTCCTAGTACGAATAAAATGTTCAAAGCCTTTAGATCTTAATAAAATGAAATAAATAGTTCTATATTGCTGAATATAGCAAAAAAACTATAAAATATATTTAAAATACATGTGTTCATAAAATACAATGTAAATTTGCTTTAGTCAGGTTATAATATTATTTAATTAGAAATAGTTTTTTTGCTATATTGCTTTTTAATATTGCTTTTTAATATCAATGTGTATACTTCCTATTGTTAGTGTATGTATTTTTAAATTTTAATTAAATATCAAATACAATACATATTCAGTTGATATTAAATATTTTAACAATAATTTTTATTATATCTTCAAATCAATTATTGTTTAAAATATAATAAATAATTTATAAATGTAACAGCCGTTTAAGATTATTTATATATATTTTTTTCTTTTTTTTAAAAGTATATTTATTTTTTTCTTACTTTCAATCTCTATATTATTCATACTTATACTATTCTATAATAATTTAATACAACTAAAATTAATATTTTACAAATAATGTAATTTTTAATAAAGATATTTGAATTTTTCAGTTATTTTTATATAAATATTAAAGTACGCTTGGATCTATGTAATCAATTTCCATTTAAATAATATTTCTTTTGAATAATATCAGTTTATTCTATTGAGAATTTAATTAAATAAATTAATGAAGATGTAATTTAAAGTTTTATAACAGAGTTTTTATTATTACATTTCTTTTTTTTTAAATAAATATTCTATAAAAGCGAAATTAATAATTTTATTTCATAAATATTGTCCACTTAATGGATTATAATCAATAAAAAATGTTTATATATATATATAATTACATTAAAGCACTATATTATGCAATAAAAAAGTAAATATCAATACAAATTTTTACTCTTTGACATATTTACATACATGAATATTTCATGTCATACATTCATTAAAGATATTTGCAGTGTACAGCATCACTCAAAATATAATATAAAAGTATATATGTTATACAATTTTTAGTCAGTAAAGAATAAGTATACAATTATTGTGTTAGTAAAATATATATTTTTTATAATTTTTACTTTAAAATTAATTTTATTTATATAATTATTCACACCATGTGATTTTATTGTTGCAAACGGCTATGTGTGAATAAACACGTTATCAATCTAAGATAATAAATATTAATAAAATTATTCATAGCAGGTAAAAAAAAAGAAATATATTTACTTTTTTTATTGTATTAATTTTTGTAAAGAAATAATTGTTTAGATAAAAAGAAATAGATATTTTAATGCCGCTTTTAATTTTTTGATTTTGGAAATATTAAAAAAGTTTTGTTGGTTTATCATGTTGCGATTTATGCCGCACGGGTTCATTATTTGAGCATAATAATAATACATTGAGCATAATAAATTGTTGTATTTCACATATTTTTTTATATTTATGCGTAAAGTAAAGTAAATTATAACACTGATATTACGAGTATGAATATATTCTTAATTGAAATAGTTGATATTTGATTTTATTAGAAATTAGTAATTAATAAAATTTTTTTTAGAATATTTCAAAGCCAATATTAATTATCATTTTATTTGTACTTTTCATTTCAAAATAAATTAAAAAAATAATAAGTTAATTATATTTTGAAAATTAAATAATTAATATTTAAGTAATTATTGAATTAATTAATTATTAACTAAAAATGAACTAAAAATATTTACTGAAACATGTATGTATTGAAAATTTATATCATAATTTTATCTATAAAAAATAGATTTTTTAAATATTTTAATAGTGTTTTGTAATAAATTTTGTATTTATTAATTTTTATATTTAAAATAATGGATTTTTATAAAATAAAATTCATTAAAACAGTTCAAATAGAGATTAATTCGCTTATCGCATACATACTTTATTTGAGTTTTGTGTGCGTGCGTGCGTGCGTGCGTGCGTGCGTGCGTGCGTGCGTGTACGTGTGTTTATGTAATTATGAATGATTATTTGTACAAAATGATATCCAGCTCTGTAGTATCTAAGTATCTAAATGTTAGGGATGGAATTGGGCATTGGTCCCAAATAGACGTACGTCCTGGATGCGGGGACGCCCGCAAATTGATGAAATATTAAAAAGGGCCTATAAAATGCGCAGTTTGTTTTGTGCGCTGGCCGTGTGTATGTGTGGAGCAAAGTGGCTCATAGGACGTACGTATAGCTCCGCCGTTTGTGTGAAATGGGCATGGTGGGTTTTAGAATGTGTACAGATGCGTAGGAATGTGTGTGTTTGTTCGAAAAGACGTACTCGTGGACGTCTCCATCTTCTCTCTCTCTCTTCCTCGCGAGCATGACTCGGCCGAGCCCTACAATCTCACTATCTCTTTCTCTCTCTCTCTCTCTCTCCCTCATTCGATTGTTTCGGCTTTTTCTCCCGACGGCAAGCCGGGAGTTTTTTTATGCCTAGGGAAATGTTCGAAGTGTGAATGTACGCGGACGCAGGGTCGGAAAATGCGTTTGATCGGAAATTCGAGACATCGTAACGGTTGAAAACAATAAGATCAACCGCCCCTTTATTCGGGGAAATAATAGATGAAAATCGAATCGCGAGGGGCGGGGCCAAGTTCGGCAGCCTAATTACGCGAGAAAAATTATTATAAAAAGTCAATTGCGCTGACACCGCGGTACTATGCGATAGTGCAATTGTGAAATATTGTGATCTGGTTGCAAAATAAAGTGTTTGTTTGTGACTTGCCGAAAACAAGTGCCTTTTTCATCTATTATCCACCCAAATTATTCAATCCTCCATTCCAAAAATAACACTAAACGTTAATTGCTGTAAACATTTTTATTTTTCCATTAATATCTTCTATAGTGAATAATTTATAGTCTCGATTCTTTAAACGTGTATTAAAACTACACAAGAATTTAAGTATTTTTTAACTTCTTTAATGTACATTTCTTAATCTGCAATGATCAAAAAACATTTTATTCAGATTTTTAATATTTAGATTCTCATAAGAATAATAATAAATAAAAGTTGCTCTATATTTTTTTTTGAAAATCTGTGAATCATTTTAAAATGTTAAATTGACTTTAATAAATTGTGCTCAGTTATGAATTTTTCGAGAATATATCATTTTTTTAATTATAACGAATGCATCCTTTTTAATTATTGAAAAGAAAATATTTCATATTTTATTGTTGTTCAATGCTATTGTTGAATATTTTAAATTATTGGTTATATTCGAAGCCACATGAAATCCGAAGTCACACATATTTTTGGAGAATTTCACCTGTAACCGCATATGGTTACAACAATCCCATGTAGCAACAATTAGATTTCGCCTTAGATGTCAAAGATAAACAATCTTCAAGGGTCAGGGGTGTCCTTGGCTCTCGAGCCTATTCAAAATATTAACCAATTGGAGACTAAAATATCTCAAATAATTAACCTGATATTTAGACCAATTTTTTTTTTTAGAATTAGTTTAATACAATTATTATATGATGGTATACATATTTAAAATTAATTGTTAATTTTATTCTTTTGTTTCTGTGTTATTTTTTCTAATGCTTTCAGTTTTTAATTATTGATCTTTTATATTGCATATAAGGTTAAGTTTTTTTTATCATTTGCATTTTTGAAAAACAAACTATTTGTTCCCCTCAACTATATTTGCTTCCAGGTCAGGGCTTTTATAACTTTGTATATTATGATATTACATACAAATAATATTTTTAAATAGAGATTAATAATAATTTATATAGAAAATATTTAAAAAGGTAAATTGTAGTTAAAAATAACTTAAAGGATTATATTTATATTATAAATATTTTATTGGTTTTATTTTTACGTTAGAGATAGACTTTAGGACTCTGGTATCCCTGAACAGAACCGCCTGACTTTCTTTGCCGTCGTCAATATTTTTGTGTAACACCTATCTTAACGCTTGATGCACCCATTGCATTTTATAAAAAAAAAAAAAATACATCTATTAAATATTTTTAGACAATTTTATGTATGTATTCTTTTTGGAAAAAATTTCTTTTGATTGAAGTAAATTTTATATATAATCAATAAAAATTCAATTCCATTGATTAGTGTAAAAACGTTATCTATTTCTCCTTTTTTCGACAAAAACATACATTTAGCTAATGTAGGTTATAGATAAATAAATGCAGTTTATCATTTTTTTTTTTTTTTTTTTTTTTTTTGCTAAGATTATTTAAAGTTTAATCTCTCATTTAGGGAAATTAAGCACTAAATTTTCTGTATTAAATTTGTTTATAAAAATGAATTTTTGTGAAAAGTAATACTTAAATTGTATAAAAAAAAAATTTTAATAATAATGTACAATCAATTTTTATTTTATTCAGACGTTCTTTTATAGTTACTTATTTTAAAGTAATTTTTTTTATGATGGACTTCTTAAAAAATTTGCATTTTGACTTTAATTTTTATCGATAAATCACTTATCGAAGTCGATTGAATTTTTTCTGAACAAAAAAATTTCAATGAATAAAGTTTTATAACCAAATTATATAAAAAATTGGATAAATAATCATGTTAGTATTATTACTATGACAGTTTTTAAATTTTTATAAAAGAATATATTATTATTGTTTTTAAAAGATTAAAACAAATGATCAATAAATTTTTCATTAAATATTTAAAAAAAAAATTTTATATAATTGTGATTAATATGTTTAATTTAATGTTCAATTATTATGAAACATTATTGTATTACTTCAAATTAATTGATATGTTAAATTGTATGTGAATATCAAGCCCACAAAGTAATTTAAATTGACTTTCTAATTAATATGTTTCGTATGATTTTTCAAATTCATGATTATATCATTATAAACTCAATTAAACCAACTGGGTGTATATTTTACTTTATAAATTATAATTTTTTTTCTGCATTTTTTATTTATTGATTTATTTTTGTTATACTTTATTTATCATTATATTAACTTAGTTTCATAATATAAAAATGTTTTAAATATAATATTTAAGATATATTAAAACAATCTCTTTCTTTCATTAATTATTGAATTTTATTGGCTTTTGAATAATATTTATCAAAATGTGGTAATTCGGTTATCTATAAAGTAAAAGAAGTTATTTTACTATAGCTGATGTATAAGATTATTATAGCTTTAGAGTTTTAAAACTAAGAGAACTACTTTCATAATCAAAATGAACGTTTTAATATTTTGTTAAAATCACTAAAAATATATGGCTTAAATTATAAAAGTGTAGTATTGTAAGTCTTTCAATTTTTAAATATTTTATTTTATATTTTATATAAAATTTTTTAAATAAATTATACATCGTTTCTTCATTTCTTTTACTTGAAACTATTTATATTAAACACAAAATAATTTTTTTAATTAATTTTTCTTTCAAAATATACGTTACCATCACATTAAATTGAATGAATAAAGAGAATTGAAAAATAAGAACTTATATATTTATATATATGTGTAAGTACATTTTAATACCGTATTTTTTTATATACATGTAATATTATAAAAAATTCATAAAAAAAATTTGTTGTAAGTGAACATAATACCAATTTTTAACATATTTTAATTAGGATGAAGTGTTTAATGGAATTATGTAAATTTTGATTCATTTTTAATTCTAATAATAGCATTAGATTGGCCATTCATTATTCTCATAGTTATTGAAAACTAGATATGATTCATAAATTGTGACGAATTTAATTTTTACTAAGAGACAATTATTCGAGCCTCTCAAATGATAGTTTCAGTTTGAAAGATTATTCGTCGTTGAAAAGGATTCTTTTTGGAGTACAGAAGTAGATAAATACCATTGTGTGGCTGTGGTTACCGAAGAATCTCACTCGAAGTTTATGTTGAAATCATTAAATACTCTTAAGTTCTTCGTTAATATGTTGCATTAATAAAGAACGAGGACATTTTACGCATATTTTATTATAAATGAGATAAACATTTTTATCCTTACGTTTTTATTTTTATTCCATAAAAAAATTTTTTTAAATCTTTGAAAAGCTGGATAGAATGAATTCTGTATTTAACACTACTGAATAAAAAATTATTTTTAATGAACGTAAATAATAATTATTATTATACTTAATAAAATATATCATTGGCTTTAAAAAAGAGAAAAGTCTGATGTTCAACAAAAACTATTTTCTGAGTGTCTTTTAATTAACTTTTACAAAAATTTAAATTTTGAATAGATTTATTTAAAAAAAAAAAAAAAAAATAAATTTTAAATTTATTTGAATTCTTATTTAAGTTCACAAAATTTTACTCTTAATATTTTATTTTTTCTTAAAAGGGTAAGTGTATATATTACGATTAAAATCTTGTTATTTATTAATTTAATAATTTATTTACTTACAAAGTAAAACAAAATAAAATAAATATTAATACAAAAATATTCAATCAATAGGGAGACTTTAATTGGTAATATTAAATCTGTACAGAAAATCTGTACGAAATAGTAGATCATATATCTCTGAACAGACGAGATAAAATTGAGTTTTAATTGCTTCATTTTTAATATTATCAGTTAAAATTCGCCAGATGTTGAAATTCAATTAGTGATTTGTGATAAAATATTTAAGTTAAAGAATTTTAATATTGTCAATTAATTTCATTTCAATATTTATTCAACAAATAAAAATGTTTTAAATACAAGTGAGTATATAAATATTATGATTAGATTAATTTTTTCGTAAAAAATACAAAAAAGTATGTATTTTTCATAACTTATAACATAATTTAGTAAAAATAAAAATGTTTTGAAAACGATATACACTTTCATGATTGAATGTTAAAATCAAATGTCTTGTTTGGCGTGCAATAACATTTTCTCTAGAAGAGGAATAAGTTATTGACAATTTATCAACATAAGATATTTGTTTCACTATTATTAGTTGTGTGTACTATTAGTATTAGTTCACTAATTGTTGATTAAATGAATTTTTTTTTTTAATGTAAATACATTTGTCTTTGTATTGAATAAAAATCAATTTATATGAATATTTGAAAATATTTGTGTATCTATCTTGAAAAATATATTAAAAATGCATGCACAAATATTAAAAAACATACCATAGTGCATGACACAAATGTTTTACTTTATGGAATATGACAATGTATAATATTAGTCTCGGGCAGAAGATGAAATTTTCTTTAAAACACGTTATCGTTAAGGAATTGATTGATGTTCGAAAGGCACAAAACAGTGGAATGCACATAAATGTTTATCTGCATGGTAATTATTAATTAAAACACGATAGGGACAAATGCGGTAATCGGTGAGTAATCCGGAATGCGCTTGGACAACATCGAAGATCGCTCATAGGAAGGAGGGCGTTGCTTGGTAATTAAAGCCAAAGTTGTCGAGGCGACGGAGCAAACCGTCAGCGAAACTTCCTCGGAGACGAGGGCTCGTCACCATAATTCACGCTCAGGCTTCCTCGACTTCCCGGGGGGTGCGGGGAGGTGAGGTGGAGCGGTGATACGATCCGACGAGGGCAACCGTCGACGAGGACAAGGGCGAGGACGGAGGTGAGGGCGAGGAGGAGGGGCGGGATGAAGCTGGTTCGCACGTCCGAACAACACGAGTTCGGTGGGGTGCAACGGTATTTTATCGACTAGAGGAGCATTGCCCTGGCACAATCGCTTGTGATTGTGATTGTGAATCCGGTGAATTGAATCCGAGCCCCGATGGACGTTCCGAATTAATCCGATCCTCGCTTTTAGCCCTGTTAAACTTTTGATTATTCGTTAATTAATCGACGTCCCTTCTTTCAAATGGATATCTGTGCGCTGCTTTCCCTCCAAAATTCCTTCCAATGAGCGAGCTTCAGTGGCAGATGAGTGTATTATTCACAAAACGTACCTCCCTATTCTTTTCGAGCTTTACCTCCGAAATTCAACGCTTATCATGCGCTCATAAAAAAGGCAAGCCAACTCCGGATTAGCGTAAATTTTCGTGTAAAACTTGCATAACCTTCTCATATAAGACATAAATATTCTTATCTCGGTGCATTAAATTTTTAATAAACAACATTTGAAACAACTTAGGTTTTTAATATCAATTTTTTAATTGCACTTATTTTTCAAAAAGTTTTCATTTACAACCTAATTAATTATATTTTATAAAAAGATCTTCTAGCCAACAATTATTAAAGCTATTCATAAATAATAAAACTAAAATCATTTTTTAAATTTATTAACTTTGTGTCTTAATAATCGTATTTTAAACCTAATAATAATAATAAAATTTACCAAGTAATTCACGGCCTTCTTGATTGTGATGTGATGAGAAATTATCATAATCGTTTCATGCTTGAAAATAAATTCATTCTTCTGAGTTGCTCTATTACAATAAATAAAAATGCATACATCTTTTGTATTACATTTCTCATTTTTACAGTACTATGATGTTATTCTGTCGATCAATATATTCAAAATAAAATCATCTAATGAAAGTGATATCCAAATTAGTATTTAAAAAATATTAATTGAATAATATTACAGAAGTATATTTTAAAAATAAATAAAAATTGTTATCGATTTATTTAATATTAGCAGGACAACCATCCACTATTTCTATATACTCAGACTGTCCAATTTAAAATATTGCATAAATGCATTATAAATATAAATTAAATTTCGAATAAAAAAAGAATAAAATAAATAGATTGCTTCATCGTAATGAATATAAATCAACAACATTATTGGATCAGTTATTATCGGTTATTATGAAAACATTTAAATTAATTTCAGTCTTATGATTATGGCTATTTTTAACTTGATATCTCTATTTATACTGTTTTATTATTTTTATTATAAAATATTTAGCTTAAATAAATCATTTACAAATTACACTTGCTGATAGATAATTATTTTTCTATTTATAGATAAAATTTTAACGTAAACGATATTCTTCTCTAATCCCGTTAATGTGATTAACTTTGCTCTAATAGACGATACGATAATCTGCTTAAATTACTTTTAATCATTATACGTGGATATAGTTCTGCAAATTAAAATTTTAACATGCTGCCTAATTTTCTGTAATAACAGATAAAATGTAGAAAATTAATATTAGCGATTAAATTCATATTTTATTTTTTTTTTTAAACGAAGGAAATGATGTATGAAGCAGGTTATTTATGCGTTAGAATCTTGAATTACAAAAAGTTGATAGCTTAAAATTCTTAAATTATAATTAAAGAAAAAGCATAATTTTGAGTACAATTTAAAGTACACTAAAAATTCATAAGAATTTGAATTCATAAGAATAAATTTTTCACGTTGATGAAAATTGAAAGCTTATGAGATGACTGACAATAAACTCATCTCTTGACAAGTATACGAAGTAGTGCATTCATCATGTTACCGGAAAGTCTTAGGGGTAACATAATTTCAACATCGGCTTTCTTCGGGGCACACGAGCTTCTGATGTAAAATGTTGCACCACGTCTGCACGATCACCAGCCATTTTGTGTACGTGCTCTCGTCCTGGAATTTCCCAGGAACTTAAAGCTCAACCTGATCGCATGTCATTCATCGAGACTTGGAGGAAATATGCAGAAACTTTGTTTGCCGTTTACTTAAATTTTTCATATTATCAAAAGTATTTACCAAGGTTTACACGAACATTATCTCATTCTGAATACTTTAGAATTCTTAAATACTTGGACAATACTTTTGGCGATTTGGTAATAAATAGGACCAACTATAAGTCGCTGTTTTTACAGTCGATTTAAATAAATATTTATGAAGTATAAAGTTTCGTCTCGTTGGGTGTAAGAAAAAAATATTCCGAAGAAACTTATTGACATCTCAGAGTAATACGCTAAATTTTTTTTTTTAACTATTTTAATAATTCATACGAAGCTTTTCTTCAATTTTATTGGGTTTAAAATGACTTTCGTATTAGTATTTGATAAATAAATCATTTACCGTTTATAAATATATTTTCTCTATATATCTATGCGCACACACACACACACACACACACACATATTAGAATATACATTTTAAAAACATCGTAAACACATGTTTTAAATTTTTCTTAAAATTTTAGTGAGAAATATGGAAGGTATTTCGTTTGTGTTGGTTATTTAATAACCGATATCAATAAATTAAATTTATTTTAAGCGTACATATAACCCATTAAAAATATATAAGCTGGATCCTTTGAATTTTATATTTACAAAATAATTCATTTAATCAAATAAAAGAATATTAATGTAAACTTTCTGTGAAAAAGAGCGATTAAAATATTTTTTAAATTCTAAATTTTTTAAATATATTTGTCACACAGATTTTTATGAACAAAATTTCGACATGATTGTATAACTATTTATTAATATTCTACTAAATTTCTTTAATTTATAGAATAAACCATTAAATAAATTGGATTTACAGTTGGATTTTGAAGTTGCATAAACTTCATAGAGTTTCTTAAGTTCATACGTTACACTATATGTTACAAATTTACATAAAAATATTAAATATTACATGTGAACTTTTGGTATAAATTTCATAGATAATTATTTTGATTTTTTTCTTACAAAATTTTTTTTAAAAAATGTGAAGGCATTATATTATGTAACTATAACGTAAAAAAGTAATGGGAAAATATTAAACAGAAAGAGTATTTTAAAAATTATTTCAGTAAGAAATAGCAAAAGGTAAGTGAATAAGCTTAAATAATAAAAAATTATATTGAAGATTTTATTCCAATTAAAATATTTTTTATCATTATAAAAATATTAGTCTTCAATAAATTACATGAAAAAAAAATATTTTATTGAAAGATTGTCGGAATGCTTGATTTGAAAATAAAATTGTTTATATTAAGATACAAAAAAAAATTGCTTTTATATTGGATATTTTAACTAATCTAGTATAGAAATTTGTATATATTTTGATGTAAAATATTCTGAAATAGAAAATATATAAAAATATTTGTAATACGTCATTTATATGCAATGTATTACATGTATTTTTATGCAAACTTATATTTTTTTGAATTTGAAGTTACCAGTACATCCGTAGAATTTGTTAGTTTATTTAATTTAATATTAAATTTATCATGGCAAATAATTATAGAAAATTCTAGTTAAAATAATTATGAAATTTAAATAAAAATTGTAATCATTTTACTTGATTAAAAATATTTTCAGTTTACTCAAATAACTATGCAAAAATTAAAAATTTTTTTTAATAATACGTTACCACTTAGAGCTCTAGTTAAACAATTTTAATTAAAATATTGATCGAAAGAACACCGATTTTAATCATTTAAATCTTCTCTTCCTATTGTTTACATGAAATACAAAAAGCTCAAGCGTAGTTGATTTTGTTTTGCACCTGTGAGAAAAAATGTTAAATTTTCCGATAACATCTTTAAAAAGGTAATATTTGCTTTACTAAGCTCAAATACTCATTCACTTTTTTTTATTTATTCTTATATAAATATACTATACTGATAATTATTATTCTATTTCTTTTATTATATTTATCTTATCGATATGATAGTGGTACGTCAATCTCTTTATAAAAATTTAATTAATTGACTGATATTAGTGAAATTTTAATTATGTTTTGATTGATTTTCATATCTAATATGTATTGCTTATTTTCAATAAAATTGAATATTTACAACAATGAAAATTTGTTTAGAAAAAAGTATGATTAAAGTATTAATTTTATTAAAACATTTCAAAGTTGATAAATGATTCTTTACAATAAATGTCATGTAAGATGAAGTTGTTAAATATTTAAAAAATATGATATATGGGTGTGTACATTTATTTAACTTAAAGAAAAAATTAATTAATATAGAGTTTAATTAATATAAATAAATTTGATTTATGTAATAAAAAATAACAATTTTTAATATAATTAAATGAAAAGACAGAATCATATTTATTAGGCTAGCTAATTTAGTTACAGATATAAATATTTTTATTCAAATTAAAATTTGTAAAAATTGTTTTAACAATGCAAAAAGATCTCTCTGTCTCTTTTTAATATCGATAAATTATAATGGCGATACTAAAATTATAATGCATTTCATGAAAGAAAAAAATTTATTCTTTGTAGCATTTGAGCATACGCTTTAGTTAATAAAATATTGGATAAAAGAATTTTATAACAAAAGTAAAATTAACTTTTGGTATTACACTTAATTTTATGAAAAGATATCATTCGGAGAAAATGGATCATGCGTTTATGGCATTTACATGCATTACGGTTTATGTTAAATACGCGATGTAGGCAATTGTTGTTGTTCTTGTATTCAGAAGAAATGTCCGGAATATTTTTCGCTGTTCACGTGAAGTTGTTATCTTGAATTATCGTTACTTCGTGCGAAAACGTCAGTTCGCGTTTGCGCTTCTTTCGATTAGCATCGGTGTATTACGTACAGCTCGAAAGTTATGTTCATCATCGATCATCAAGTCGTTGAAGCTATTGTTTCTCGATGCGTAAAAGTTATTTTTCACAATGTGGAGCCATTTTCCGAATGCAGAAATGGGATTATGGGAAATCATTATTTGTTGAGCGTAGGTGTAGCAAGGGACCCTGAGCTCGAATCACCCCAGACGCTCACATTTTTCGTCAAGACTCCGTCAGGGTCTTACGCGAATGAACGTGTGATTGTCGAGGAGTCAGTGTTTTTGGAGGAGGTGAACTTTTACAAACGAGTCTACCCTTACATGAAGCCAATTAAAGGGGAACAGTTCGAGAAATGGTCCCCGGATTGTCGGTTGGCCAGGTCGGATTGCCTCGTCCTGGAGGATTTACGGTGCCAGGGCTACGCAATTGGCGAGAACAGCATCTTCGATAAGCCGCAGCTGATGGCGGCGTTGGGGACCCTTGCTCGCTTTCACGCTGCATCGATCGTCGCGGAGAAACGATTGGGAAAGCCCCTCAATCGCACATTTCCCGACGCCTTCCGCGAGAAAATTTTCACCGATGTCGGTAAGGGTGGTCGCTCTAATAAACTCGGATTCAAAACCTTGGAATTGCTCGCGCAAAGGTTCCATCTAGATGGCGCTGAAATTCCGAGGATCCTGAATCAGCTTTATGAGGTCGTGAAGCCAATTGCAGGTACGATAAAATCCCAAAAAGATATTCTTGAACTAAAAAGTGCTGTGCGTTGACAGGTGAATCTATCTATTGGGCTGTATCTACTGAAACCAAATCGTTATCCAATTCGATTTAATCTTATTCAAATCCTATCCAACACTTCCGTAACTCATGGCCTTGATTTTGCAATGATAAATTAGTAATGCAGTAACATAAAAAATAGAGTTTATACATGGACAATATAAAATACATGTATAATTAAGTAACGTTTATTAAATGCGTGATCTTCTGGTTTATATAAAAGCTTTATCAACTATATTTATAAATACTCGAGTTGATAAATGTGAATATCTGTATTTTGATAGAAAATTTAATTATTTATTTATCGTTCTATGTATAAGCAAAAATTTATAAAACCCAACATTTTTTTTAATACTTTGCTTCTATCTCATATGGGAAGTTTTCTTCTTGAGCTTTCTCCTCCTGTCTACTTACTTTGCTAATGAGAATATTTATTTCTCTCTCTTTCTCTTTGTCTTTTATTTAAACTATTTCTCATTCATTATCTGCATTATAATTTATTATTATTATAATTTAGGTAGTAATTAATAACATTATTTTAAAAAAACAACATATCAAATATAATTATGTATGATGTTAATAATAAAATAATATGTAACCAAACAGTAATAACATTCAATAAAAATAAGAGGGTCTTTATTTATAGGAGTATATTATTATTTTTTATTATATTAATTACAATGTACTTGTTTCTAATTTTTAAAAATATAAAATTTCATACTAAGTATAAAGAATCTTTTATCAAGAAAATATTCTCTCTTAAAAAATTACATTCTCTTGATTGTATAGTTTATATTCTTTACGTTGAAAATAATTTTTTTTTTTTTTTTTTTTTAATATTAAAATAAAAAAAAAAAAAAAAAATTAGTTTTGTAGGAATAATCAGCGAGTCAGCCTGTGATGCAAATGAAAATTCTATTTCAATCCATGAAGCAACACTTGATTTATGTAAATTTTTTTTAACGATAGAAAAGTAACGGGTATTTAAAATTGTAAACAAATTTAACTGTAATAATAAAAAACTCAAATTATTTTCATTAAAAATATTTGTGTTATATATGTAAATTATTTTAAATTAAAGATTAAGATTAATATATTTCTATGCATTACGAGGAAAGCATACATACCATTTAATAATGTTAAATATTTATTCGTAACTCACAGTGATTACACTTTGATGCTTTTAAAACAAGTAATAAAAATATAAAAAATGATTATCTAGAATATTTTATCTCTTTTTTTATAATAATTGATTAATGTGATTTATCAAAAAATATAAAAATGCTCATTTATAATTGTGGAATAATATTATAAATAATGATCGCATATAATTGGATAATTTTTTTTTATAAAAAAAAAAAAAAAAAATTTGAACAATGAAGATCGGTCTTCAATTTTGAAATAAATATAATCTACAATATAATAATAAAATATAAATTTTTATTTTACAAATAAAAAATTATAAATAATAAGGATAATTTTTTTTTTTTTTTGCAAAAAAATATGTCATAAATTTATTTTCGACACTGACATTGTAAAACGTATTTCTTCATTCAATTTTGTAGTTTATTAATTCCAATTTTATGCTTACAATTAATTTAAAAATATCTTGACAGCAATAATGTTGGATGAAGCGATGAAAGTAACACAGATATGCAACGTCAATACAAACTCAATCAATAAAAAGTTGAAGATAAAATGCAGCGAATAAATATAAAGGAATTATTTTATTATTCGCTTAACTACTTGCATTTAAAAGTTATAATCATTGAGAAAGTCATTTAAAATATAAAGCAAATTGAACAGTAATCGATCGTTACCTTAGATACAAATAATTTTATCCTTCGGTCGAAAGATCGAATCTCCCTGTGATATAATTAAATCAAAGAGGATTGATGCTGTTAGAAAAACCACGAACGAAATGTGTTCGACACTGTAAAAGTTACGTTACTCTAAAAGTCTGCTCCTTAGCAGTTAAATTTTTAGAGGCATCGCTGTCTGACTCGCTTTCAATTAGCCTTACAATTAGCCTTAACTCTCTACAAATACCACCGATGTTGAGATTTAATTCGCTTTAATTGAGGGGTTTGAAACATTGTCCAGGTGGCTGCAACACATTATGCCACGGTGATCTATGGCGAGGGAACATTATGTTCAAACATGACGGGACAAACCTCAAATCTCTTCTGGTGGACTTTCAAATGCTTCGATACGCTTCTCCAAGTCTCGACGTGGCGATGATGTTGTATGTGCACGCGACCTCGGAGATGCGCGAATCCTTGGAACTCGACATGCTTAGGCTCTACTACCGAGTGTTCCAGGAGACGCTGCTATCCAACCAAGTCGGGGTACCACCCTTCGAGGACATTCTTCGAGACTACCGCGACCGTAGAATTATAGGGATGACTTACCAGGCGTTGAGGTGGCCACCTGCGGTCATGGCTAAAATCAATGATTCGCGCGTTTTGGAGTCATGGTACTTTCATAGTCGCATCGACCATTACAACTCACTTCTTGATGGAGATCCCGTTTACGAGGCAACCATGAAAGCTTCTTTGAAAGAATTAATTGATGAGGGAAAGCGGATGTCAAGCCTACCGCCAGTCGTTAGAAGAGTTTAAGCTATGAAATTAGAATGATGGGTGCACGAATCAACACTTTAATTCCTTTCATTCAGCGAACTTTGCTTAAATTTAACTTTACCATTGTAATAGTTTGCATTAATAAAAGTGGTTTATGTTTATTGGTATTTTTATTGATACTCAAACGTATTTTCAATCTGAATTTGAAATATTTCGTTACCTCTCATTTTAACAGTATCAAGCGTTAATAGTACTTATACGAGCTAACGTATTAAAAGTAATAGAATAATTCTGAAATGGATAAATACCGATTAACGCTTGACAATTTATTTATGAATTAAACTCCAACTATTGAATTCATTCTCATTCATAACGGAACTTAGAAATTATATACGAAAATCATATATTCTCTTACACTACTTTAACCATGCAACATCTATTAGGTGCATCCTAAATATTTCATGAATCATACATAAAAGAAAATAATTAAGGATTGAAAATTATAATGTATATTGAGCATTTAATAAACATAATCACAAAATTTTTTTTGTTCATAAAAACACGTGTATGTAATATGATAAGCATAATATGAAAAAAAATTATAATTTAATAAAATTATAATTTAATAATAATAAGCGGGGGATAACTTTATTATTAAGTTAGAAAATTAACTAAAGAAAAAACTCTGATTATAATGTCTTTGTCAACTTTTGTGATATTTAAAAAATTTACCTTAATAATAAAGTTACATTTATAAATATTTATTATTTAAATTTAACTCTCTTTAATTTTTTATTGAAAAAAGTAAATTATAGAATCTACGATAATCGTATATTTAGATTTAAAATTCTTTTAATAGAATATTTTAAAAAATTCTTTCTTCGATTAAATAAACATATAATATTATTAAATATATGACCTTTTTTGTTAAATTTTTTTAAATTGTATATACTAATATTTTTATAAAGTATTATATATATTGTATACACGTTCAATATCTACAATCACATACGAAATTATACTTTAATCATTTTAAAACATTGATTTTTAATTTAAAATATTTACTGTATTAATGAATTTAAAAAAATTTTAGAAGTTAGAATTTATATTTTTCTTTACGCTTACTCTAATATATGGATTACAAAATGTGTTAAAGCAATGATTTATATAATACAAAAGTGTATTTAGATATTTATGTTAAATAAATGTAAATGCAAATAAAATACGGTTAATGATACATTTATTTATCAAAGAAACTGTATTTGGTAACTCTTATATTGATTTATTAGTTTTTATTTTCGATGTGCAGTATTTTATTATGCATACGATAAATCAATTCATAATAAATTACAAAGTGATTAAGCTTGTATTAAAAATAAATAATATTTATTTAAAAAAAAAAACCTACATTATTAAATTTATAAAGCATTATAAAAAATTTTGTAATAAGAAACAATAGTGTGGTATACTTACGTAAAAGTTATACTCTATATTTTATTATTAGAATATAATTTAATATAAATTAATTAATTTTTAGTACTATATTTTTATTGTTGCGGATACTATAAAAACGTATATGCACATAGATACTTAATGCTATTAGTTTAGATAGGGAGGGAAGTCGGTGCAAAGGTTTATTATAGGTAAATGGAATGGAGAAGAGAGGATGAGCCGGACTTATGGAGAGATTATTCTCTATTCTCCGTCATTTTAAGACATAAATAACTCGTATTATTGGTTTATGAATCGTCAAGTGAACTTGGATGAGAAAATTTTTGAAGTTAAAGATGACAAAGGTTGTAAAAATGAAAGAAATGAAAATCAGAGTTTTTTTTTTCTAAGTGGAAGTGGTTTATCGATCGATCCAAGTCCTTTAGGATGTTTTATTTATTACCTCTCCATCCTTATTTATCAAGATCATTCTGTCATTATTTTTCTATCGCTATGACCGGTTATTTAAGGATATTTTATGAAAAAAACCAAAAGTGGAAATAGTGATACGCAAGAGCTTTCAACACATTCTTTTAAATTAGGATCTGCTTCGAGTTTTTTTTCTTAAAGTCCAATATGGATTCCATCTCTCCTGAGTAAAGTAGCAAAAAGAAGAAAAAAAAACAGTATATAATGAAATATTATATGCACTAAGATATTTTTTATTCTCTGAATTACTCAATTTCATATTATTTTTAATTAAAATTATAATAAAGTATTATATATATATTGGTAATACACTTATTTTTACTTTGTATTTTGATTAGTTAGTGTATCCCGATATTTGTTAATTTAATTTCTGATTTTTATAATCTATTCGTCAAAAATAAATTACATTTTTTTTTTATTAGTTTTTTTTTTGTTTTTTTTTGTTTTTTATTTTTTATTTTTAATAATAATTTTCTTTAAAAGTACTTGTTTAATTATAATCTATTTAATCTATGCTCCCTTCATGTAACTATCGACTTTTATAATATACTCCCATAGTATCTATCTTCTACTGATAATATATTGTATCTAAAAACAGTACCTATAACGTTTCGTAATTAAAATTATACTATTTGCATACCGTAGTTTTATCCCACGTTTGTGTTAATAATAAATAATTAGTACAAATAAATTTTAAGTGATATATTATTATTGGTAAATAATATAATTTTTAATATATATTTTCTGACAAAGTGAATTTTAAAAAATCACAAATCATATGTCAAAACTTTTAGTAGTAGACATCCATTGTATTAAAAAATTTAATCAAATTTCATAATTGTTTTTTAAAGAATTTCCTAATTTTTTATACATATCTTTAAAAAAATTTTTTTGTGAAATATTATGTATATATTAAAAGTTTTTTTATTCAAATGATAAAAACATTGTAATATTAATGCAGTTTGTGTAATTTATAAGTAGCAATGTAAGAAATAAAAGTATATTCTTTATATAAATAATATAAAATAACAAAATTTAGATCTATTCTGATTTTTTCTTTATAAATTTAAGATTGAGATAGTTTATTTTTCGATTCCCGTTCCATTAAGTGATGTCCCTTAAAAATAAAATTTATACATTGACTCTTTGAGACCTTAGTACGATGA